>CM069441.1:29242330-29409662 GCA_035610835.1 Ophiura sarsii
CCTATTGACAAATATGCTTGATCACAGAAAGTCAAATGTGTGCTATTTAAAAGAAGAAATGCTTCAAAGCGTTACACATAACACCAATTTTACACATGGATGATTTCTTTCAAAACAAACTGGATACGAAAGCTTATTCCGTTATCTTGAAGCTCGTACAAACACCAAATCCATATTCGAAATTTTGAAATAAAGATGAAAATGACACATTCCCCAAACAGCATATTTGTCTAAAAGTGGCACAAACCCGATTTGGAGTGCTCGTTGTTGATAACAAAAAAGGGATGAAAAAACTTAACGCAATCAACGGCATTTGAAAGCCAACTAAATAATCTTTTAGATTGTATAAAGGTTACAGCCCAACTGGGCAAGGTAATCAATGAGGGCAATGACTTGAACATGTGTAACTATTTTAGAGACACCCTAGTGTAAATAAAAGAAACCACGTTGGTATACGTTGGTTATTCCGGACTTCTTTAAAGATTACGATCTATTGGGATTTGGTTTTAAAGTTCCTCAAGGTACGAAGATGGGTCAATCGATTTGAGTTATTCGAATTCTTAGTAAAGTGATGCAGGCAGTAGTGTGAAATTACGGGAGGAATGGTTATATCGTGACCCTCAGGGGCGTAACAGAGGTTGGTTGTCAGGGGGGCACAGCCAAAAAAATTCCTGGTTAGAATAATTCCGTCCCGGAATTTTTCGTAAAAGGTTGCCCCAAATTGTTTCCCAGTCAGTCACCTCGGGAATTTCACGTAAGTGGGGGGGGGGGGGGGGGGGGGGGGGGGGGGGGGGGGGGGGGGTTGTCAAAAAAAATTCGCACAGTCACAAAATTTCGCAGTACAAAAAGCACGACAGTCAATTTGTTGACTGTTGTGCTTTCTGTACTGCGAAATTTTCTTTCTTTCTTCCTTTCCCTTTCTTCTTTTCTTCTTTCCCCTTTTTTTCTCCTTTTCCTTTTTTCTTTTTCCTCCTTTTTCCTCTCTCTCTCCTTTTCTTTCCCTTTCCCCCTTCTTTTCCTCTTTTCCTTCCCCCATTTTTCCTGGTGGGTAGGTTTGAATTTCCTGCTGAGCACCTTCAGGGCGGGCACTGTGCCCCCCTGCCCCCACGGCTGTTACGCCACTGGTGACCCCTAATGAAATTGAATTCAGCCAACCTGAGCAAACTGCCCTGATATGAGACCTGATATACCTTGAGTTGAGAGCTGTATATATAATTAGTTAAAGTTCAGAGCTCCAGGGAATTATGTTGCACCAAAACAATAGAAGGTTAATGAAGTTTAGGATTCTCAAAATGTAAACGCTCACAGGTGGTCTACGTATATATACGCAACGTACTGAATTGACCGGGACTAGAATACGGGATCAACCTTACTTGAATGACGTCGTCATATACCAGTTTATACAGAAGAGAGCATGTCAGGTAATCTTATTCTAGATCGAATCAGGTTTATTGCGAATAAAAAAGCGCCATTGATTATCCTTTTCTGTTGCATTGTGTGATCGCAAAAGTGCAAAATCTGCCCATTCTGGATCCCACAATGCATCAGAAAATGATAATCAATGGATTTTTTTCCGATTGGCGATAAGGCTTATGTCTAAAAGTAAAGTTACAAGGGATGACAATCATTATGCACTTATCATTGCAGTCCCGGCCCCGGGGGACCCGGGGCATGGCGGGGACTATGCGGGGACCGTACGCCAACGTACAAAAAACATGGCCCGGCTATGCGGGACGTATACCCGGGGCGTACAAAACGTGCCCCCGCTAGCCGGGGCGTGTAGCCGGGGCATAGCGGGGGCGTACATTACTGAAAAAATAGGCCGGGCATTGTAGCGGGGGCGTACGCTAGGGTACACAAATGTACACCCCGGGGCATACACATACATACACTCTTAGAAGGTCAGGATCAAATACATGAGTAGATTTCCGGCTCACTTTGTTTTGATCCTTTAAGGATCATTTTCGGATCGTTTTGATCCGTTTTCGGATCGTTTGATCCGTTTCCAGATAGATATCAACAAACGGATCGAATTCACCTGATCAACTTTGATCTGATTTCCGGATCAATTCGATGAAAAAGTTCATTGGTCAATAGGTGACTGACGTCACTCTTTCGCAAACCGATAGACGACAAGCAGACGATCTTTTGAATTCGGTCGCCATTGAACAAGGGTGAAATACCGCGGTAAGTTATCCAGTCTAATCTGTAAAATGTTACATGATTAGTGTCGGTAAAGTAGTTTATTTTTTATGTTTGAACATGCTCTATTCTTGGTGAACAAATTTCTTGTACCTGACCAGTGCCATCAGTACGATTTTCGGTCAAATGCTCCTCACAAAATGTCACCGATCACTGCGATGTACTACGCCTACACGATGTAGTAAGCTTACTGCACTCGATATATAGTCTGCAGTGGGTCTCTTAGAAGGTCAGGATCAAATATGAGACGAAAAGGATCAATTTTGATCCAGAGCGGTATCACATATGAGCTTACCCTTTCCGGATCAAAGTGATCGACAAGCAGGATCATTATTTTGATCCGTTTCAGTATCATTTGACAGAAATATTTGATCCATTTCGGATCAAACTTTTGATCCTGCTTGTCGGATCACTTTGATCCGGAAAGGGTAAGCTCATATGTGATACCGCTTCTGGATCAAAATTGATCCTTTTCGTCTCATATATGATCCTGACCTTCTATGAGTGTAGCGGTACAAAAATGTACACCCGGGGTATTAGCCGGGGTGTAAAAACCGTGTACGCACACATAGCGGGGATGTACGCTATCATCCACACCGGTGTATAGAGATATAAAATACAGACATGCACTATATTAAACTTTAAAATTAGTCCACCTCGATTGATCAATGCCTGGATTTTCACTACCATGATTACGGTAAACTTAGTACAATTTGACCATATAGTGCTTTTGCCTGGAATAATGTACACGGTAGGGCCCGGACAGATAGACAACACCTACTTGCAGGCCCGTAAGTCAGGGAGGGGGAGCCCCCACCCTCAATTCCCCCTCCATCCCAAGTCCCCAGAAGGTCCAAAATACCCCTCCAAGTCAATTAGCTAGATCAATCATCATGTTTTCGGTTCATTTTTAAACTTAAATAGGCCTACTGTTTGTTCATAATAAATAAATTGGATCAAAACTTTCCAATGTGCCATTGGGTACGCATGATCTATCAAAATTAAAGCTAAACACAATATGACATCCATAAAGTGATTTTTTGACTCGATTCATTTCTGGTTGACAACAAACTGAGATAGATCATGCCAACATTATTGTATTTTTAGTTTTAGGCCTCTGGTAAGTTTTGTTCTGGAGCACTGTATAATTTAAAACTATTCACAAAACCATAGAAGTCAACGGTAAATCATGAAACCGTGTAACATGATAACGATTCGCTAATATTGGCCCGGCTGTCTGAGGCCGGGCGTAGCCGGGGCGTACACTATGCCCCGGCTATGGGGGCCGGGACCGTACGCCGTCGTACACTTTGTCCCGGCTATGGGGGGCCGGGACCGTACCGGCGTACACTTTGTCCCGGCCATGGGGGGCCGGGACTGTAGCGGGGCGTACAAAAGTGGTGCCCCGCCCTGCGGGGACCGTACACGACTGTAGCCGGACGTCACATCGGCAATTTGTACGTCCCGGCCCTAATCCCCGCTATCCCGGGTCCCCCGGGGCCGGGGCTGCAATGATAAGTGCATTAGTACAAGCAGCTAACAGGACGATTCGGGCGCACTGAGCAATTCCCCTTCAAGCGATTTTATGGGATTCTGTATTACACTTTCAAAAATTGTTTGTATGTACATCTATAAGATGTTTCCTATAATTTAGTATCTAAAGCATATATAAATGACGAGATACGGCATATGAAAGAATTACGGTAGGATATACAATACTACACATTTGCAGGTAACACATCGCTACGCACCCAAAATATTTAAGTACGCCTTTTATATGCAATTATACAGCTCTCCATTACAAATCCATCAGCTATTCAAATTATTGCACAGCCTTGCATCCGACAATTTTGTTTTAACCAAAATCTATTATGCATTTATAATCTGCGTTTGATGTCTTGATGCATTTTGAAAGAATCATTATTTTATTTACTTGCATGACTTGGGAAACTTTTGTTTAAAATGCTTGGTTTATTGAATTAAAAATTTATATTGCATTACACAGGCGCGTGACATTGACATTTTAATTTGTGCGGTTTTGGTAAATTGTGTACTTTTTATATGTCCCAGGTGTGTTGCTCATTCTTTGACAAAAAGTACATCACATACGGTAGTTGTAAGCGGATATTTTATTATATCGTGTTAAATACCTGCCACATTTTGGAGGAAAAGAATCATGAAAGGGCTCACCTGAAACAGCGCGGTAGAATCTTGACTGAATATTTGAAATGTCGGTACGATGTCACCTTGGGCGTTTTCACTTGTATTCCTTTGAAAACGAAAATATGAAGACAAAATCAAGTTAATACAAATGGTTGGCAACTTACAAATATCTTAGCCTTTACGCAAACTTCTCAGTCTTCGGAAGAAATGTACAGCATATTAGTTAAGCAAGTAGGCCTACAATACGGTATTTAACAATCTTAACAAATCATTTGAAGAAAAAAATCTCCTTCACCTAAGATGAAGCGGGAGATGAAGACGACCGCGACAATTTTGATGTCACTGTTAAAGTGACGTGACTTTGAGATACGAAGTCTCCTGACTAAAGTGAAAGTTGTAAATGGCATAGTCCGGATCTGAGGAACGTGACACAAAGATATAATTGATATGACCTAGGCTATAAATAGCGTGCCATGCCCGGGATGCGATGTTCGTTACCGTAAACAACATTTGATCCTTGACGGAGTAAAGCGCATAGCACATGTACATTGTACAGCAATACATTTATACAGTAAGTGTGTACGGTTAATAAATTCGCGCCCGGGATACCGTATAGGGTGCTATTAACTTAGTGAGATGTAAACATTCACTTTTATGGGTTAACTTCTTGTTAACTTCTTGTTGCGTCTGGGATTTCACTTCCGGGTCGATCGGAAGCTTAGGGACGCACCATTAGATTTCCAGGGAGGGGGTAGGAAGTTTTTGTAAAAAAAAAATTCACCCTCTATGCAGGCCAAAAAAAAAAAATTCACCCTCTGATGAGTAAAAAAAAAAAAAAAAAAAATTCTACCCCACCCAACTCAATATGAATGAATACATTAAAAAAAAAAATTCCCCGCCTTTGGCGGCGCAAAAAAAAAGATTCCCCCTTACGGCAGCCAAAAAAAAAAAAAATCACCCCCGGACCCAACTTCCTACCCCCCCCCCTGGAAATCAAATGGTGCGTCCCTTATCCAATCACAGAACACCAAGCAAGTAGCGGGTTTCCCAGAAACTGTACAAAATCAGAAACAGCGTGCACACGCTTTCTTTCTTATGCCGTGGTTGTCGTTCAGTTCACATCTCGTTAGGTTATGTAGCGTCCATCGTTTCTTAATTTGCTTCTTCGTAAATATTTGTTATACATATCGGCCAATAAAGCGATATCGTCCTAAGTTTGTTTTATTATAAACTCAATGTAATTTGGAGAGTTGTGGCTTCACTTTTATCTGCGTTCTCGTTTCATTATAAATAACAAGTCTGCGGGGACGTGGCTTTATAAACAACGGGTGTTTTAACGCACGTGTGAAATTTGTCACAAAACTTCACTACAAGAGTATGATTGTGTCGTTTTATAACGAAAAGCCTACATTATTGAGTATGGATATGAACTTGAATGGAATGAAATGGTTAACGTCATGAACATGCAAATACGACAATTGAACAGCCCTTTTCTGATGATCATGATGATAGTAAAATACCTTAAATTTCTGACGATTTCATCTATATGAAGGACCGTTCGATGTAAAGATGCAAATGCGTCCTCTATGGCGGAAGCTAGTCGTTGGTCTTCGGTCATGATTATTAAACAGTGACGTTAAGAAAAATAACACTACGCTTGTATAAATCCTGCAAAAAGTGCCTAAAGCGTCAGCTTTGAATTGAATATAATGGTTGAAGCCTTTTTCTTGTGTTTCACTGTGCGCGCTCAGTAACATGACAACGTTATCCAACGCATATATGATGCTTGCGCCTCGCTTACGCAACGCGTATCCCCACTGAGCGCGTATCACTTCAACGCTAAAATCTCTCTCACGTATCGCGCGATGTGTGTTATGTTTTATAACGTCGCACAATTTGTAGTTGTCTATAGGCAAATCGCGATATATCGGCAAATAAAATGCAATGCCTTATAAGACAATTAGGAAAATTCATGACTAGAGAGACCACTTTATTTGCAATCTTTCGGAATAATCAAATGTTGGTTCCTATAATGCCATTAAGGCCACGAGGGAAAACCCTGTTGCACGGGCCCGACGACCAACATTTTTTTTGGAATTTTCCAACAATATTTGTTTTCTTTTAGAAAGTTTTGAAATTGTTCAAAATTTGTGAAATATATCTAAAATTGCCTGAAAATTAACCAAAATATAAAATATTAGCGTACTGTCGGTTACCGAGGTCAATTTCTCGACCCCCCCCCCCCCCCCCCCCCCCACTATCAAAAAATATTTACTGAACTTCTGCAATGAAGCATTTCTGACTGGGAAAAAACCAAGCCAGTGGTCTGTACTCTGTACTCAACATAATTCCAATACAAAAATCAGGGAACTACCGAGGTATCACCCTACTCCTATCGTTGCCAAAACGTACAACAGAATGATCCTGAACAGAATCAGACCAGAGCTAGACCAGCATTTGAGAACCAACCAAAACGGCTTCAGGGTAAAAAGGACGACAGCGGGCCCATAGAACATGTAGAAGGAGTTAAGGCCAACAATCTAACAACAGTAATCACCTATACATTGATTTTAGAAAGGCCTTTGACACTATCCACCGTGGCAAAATGCTGAAAATCCTGCAAGCTTATGGAATACCAAAGCAAGTGGTCAAAGCCATCGGAGGAATGTATGAGAATACTATGGCTAAGGTGATCTCTCCCGATGGAGAGACTGCACAGTTTGAAATCTTGTTCTACAGGGAGACACACTCGCCCCATATTTGTTTGTGATTGTGCTGGACTTTGCTTTGAGGATGGCCATAGAAGGAAGAGAAGAAGAGCTGGGTTTCTATCTTGACAGGCGTAGAAGTAGGCGGATAGGGCCAGAGGTGGTGACAGACTTTGACTTCGCTGATGACATTGCATTTGTGTCAGAGACATTTCAGCAAGCACAAGATCTGCTGCAAAGAGTTGAGTCATCAGTTGAGTTGAGTTGAGTCATCAGTAGCAAAGGTCGGTCTGAAATGAATGCTGGCAAGACAAAAGTTCATGTCATATAACCAAATTCAGAAGGGATCTATACAGACAAAGGATGGTACCAAGTTGGATGAGGTACAATATTCTAAATATCTTGGTGCCTGGATGGAGAGTACAACAAAGGACATTAAAGAACGCAAAGCAGCAGCATGGAGAGCATAGTAGTAAAATGACCCAAATCTGGAAGTCAACTCTCTCTCTCGGAAATTCAAACTTCGCCTATTTGCCGCTACAGTAGAGTCGGTTCTATTATTGGTTGCAAAGCTTGTACCATCACTCCCAAGTTACAGAAAGAGCTCGATGGCTGCTACACCAGAATGCTGAGAGTACTCAATGTCAACCGGAAACAATGCATACCAAATACCCAATTGTATGGTGATCTCCCCAAAATAAGCCAGAAGATTCAGAAGAGACGGACAAGGTTTGCTGGCCGCTGTTACAGAAGTGAAGAGCCAGTCTCCAAACTGGTGCACTGGACCCCCAAACATGGCAAAAGAAAGCCGGGAAGACCTGCTCTGATATTCATTGACTTACTCAAGCAAGATACAGGATTGGAGACAAGTAACATAACGACAGCAATGAAAGACCAAAGAGTGTGGAGAGCCATCGTAGATCGAGGACAACGCCCGAGTTAAGCAAGTAAGCAAGAAAAAATTGGAAAAACTCCATATGCCTGGTTTTGTGTGGGACCATATAAATGAATAGGAAAAACCTTGATCAAGTGTTGCATCCTCTTTACTATATGGTGTGTTTTGTAGGAATACGTAACCCTTAATATATCTTGTGTTAATTTAAGTGAACCGATGGTGTGGGGAAAAGCTCAATGCATTGTGCAGATGTTAGTCTGGGGAATAGGACAAATATCTGTGTCTTTTTTATTGAATGGATTTAATTAGGAATAATAGGAGTACCTCAATATCCGATATAGTATGCGCGTCTGCGAGAGGAAGCTCCTCAATACTCCTTCCTTGTGTTGTTTGGGTTTGTAGAAAAGAGAAAACTCTATCTCACAAGTAATTCTGAGGGTGTGCTTAGAAATAGAAAAATCTCATATCGCTTTTTGTGTTCATCTAAATGATGAAAATCGACAATATATCCCGGTTGTTATGGGTCTGCAGAAACTAAAACTTACTATGTGCGTTTGAGGGAAAACCCACAAGATATGTGTGCAGGAATTTCCCCTTGCATCCTGCATCATTGTGCCCAGTCTGCAAGAATGAGAAAACCTCAATATATGCGGTGCGTCTGCATCATTAGGAACCTCGTATTAGAGAGCTTACATTTTTGAAGGCCTGCACGGCTATAGAACAACCATAATATACGTTGGTTTATGTTAATTTGTATGAGGAATAGCCTCAAAAGATCTTGTTCCGTATGGGTTTTGCAAAGACAACCAAAGCACTATTACATTTTGTAATGGTGGGGTATGCAGAAATTGGAAACTCATAACTATCTTTTTATATATAAACTGTGTGCGTCTACAAAACGTTCCTTTAATATAACTGGGAATATGTCACCAGGAGAAGTATCTCTTTTCCTCGCAAGGGTATAGGCAAACCCTAAACCCTTTCGTATATGTGTGTACAGAACGAACCACTCGCTGTATTGTATGGGTTTGCAGGGAATGGAAAACCTCTTTTATCATTGAAGAGCTTTGTTGCAAAGAGCCTTCGTCCACTTCTACATGTTACTCATTTTGCATTATTGAATTTGCATTGACAAGTCCGTGGAATTAATCAAATTATTGTATGGCTGTGTTCATTTATACTGTTTCTATATGACTTGGATTAGTGCATCTATGCACGCCAATTGAGGCACCAATAATACAAGCCACATTCCACATATGAATAGCCATCCATTCGATCAATAATGCAATGAGTAACACGTAGAAGTGGATGTAGGCCCTTTTGCAACAAAGCTCTTCATATATCAACTATTGTGTGCCTCTACCGAATGACATATATATATATATACATTATATATATGTGGTCATGTTCCCACACGAAACAAATTTGTAGTGACAATGTGTTGATCCAGGGTTAAATTTCTATGTATATACATTATATATATAGTAATGTATGTGTATGTGTATGGGTATACGGTATATGCTTTTGACCTATTGATACAAAATTACTTCGATGGTTACTCCTTAATAAGTGTTCAATAACATGTAATTAGATTATATTTTCGTAAATACTGCCTACATGTAAATTACATCATATTATATTTAAACAGAAGAACGCTAACTGTGGTCAGACCTAAACTATCTTATCTGTTTTTCTCTCAAGGGAATAGGAAAAAACTTTAAAATCCTTTCTCATGTAAGTCTGCAGAAAGAACCACACACTAATATTACTGTATTGTCTGGGTCTGCAGGGAGAGGAAAACCTCCATTTATCATGTATATTTCAATTATTATGTGCGTCTGTCGAAATACTGTACCCCATCAATATATTTTGTATTGTGCTGGTCTTCAGGGATAGGAAAATCATTTATATTTATACTTTTGACCAATTAATACAAAATTACTTCAATGGCCATTCCTTAAATAAGTGTACAATAACATGTAGTTACATTACATTTGCGTGGATAATGCTCAAAATGATAACGGAAGAACGCTAACTATGGTCAGACCTCAAGAAATGCTTACAGGGTTACTTCTATTGCAGGTTGTATATAAAAAATGACCTTACACAACCGCTAACGTGATTTTGTTATGAGTTAATTCGATAGTTCAATCGACTACAAATCATCCATTTCCGTACTGCCTTTTACAAATAAAGCAATTATGATGGTACCAACGATATTTCGGATTCATTAGCCGATGTAACCTTTTGTTGCTCTATTTTGTTAAAGTTCATGGTTATTTATGCAATTCACAGTTGAAAAAAGAAAATTGTTGATTTGAAAAGCTGATTCAGTTTAGTAGTAACATCTTGTTTATTAAGGATAGCCACATAGTTAACTCACCCAATCTTTTATATCAAACATATTTTTATCATGCAAAATTTTCTTTCAAATTAAACCTAACACTTTTAAGGTTTATTCAGTGATGCGTTGGAAGATCTGCCATCAATATTGGGTGTACCCTTGGTGTAAGATATTCATAAGTTAGACTTGTGTAAGCCTCTATTACGGAATAAAGCTGTATAATCCTTTAATCCCCCCCTCCCCCCCCCCAATAAAATATGTTGTGCTTGGATAATTCTGTGCAGTTTTATACACTAACTAAGGATAACAACTGGGATTTGAACATTTTAAAAATTATATTACATGTATGAACTTAAACTTGTAAAGATTCAGAACAAGCAGCTCTCTTTGTACAACAAAACATCGATTAAAATATTCTTTCCTAGGGCAATGAAACAATTTCACACTAATTGCTGGGGAACATGGGTCCATTTTAGGGGTTTTCCGGTCCCGGTGTGCTGGCACAGGGAGTTATATACCAAAAGGTTCCGTGAAATCGGTAGCATTTGACATCCTTGCCAACGTGGGTGTTTAATTGATCTTGATCTTGATTTAGGGTAAAAGGTCACATTATGTTTCAATGTTGCATGTGTACTCCCCAGCTATAAACATTCACGATAAAAGTATGTTGGGCATAGGCTGATTTCGTAATTTTGTGAGTGACAACAGCAAACATATGATACAAAACAATAATTCTTCGACACTACTGCATATCCCTTTAATGTTACGCCGATACTACATGATATGTACATTTAGTGATATCGGAAGAATATTTTTAACTGGATATTAGTACGTTTGCTTGAATATCATATATAGTACAATTTTCCTTTAAAGAATCGTACAAACGGAATAAACACTGAGGTTTGACCACATAAATCCCAATTGTTGTCTCTCCAAATTCATGAAGGTTGCCCAAAAATGGACTCTTCTAATGACCTCTAAATAGTGTTTGGTTTGCAAATACTCTGGCAGTCATCAGTTTGGTCTTCCAGCGTTAATCTGTGCCAATGAAGTGATCTAATCTTGCAGCATTGGAGGAGATCTTTTGTAATCGCGGTCTTGCATCAATCCAGGGTTGACTTACTATGCTTACATTCACTCATCGGTCAAAGTGACACTTTTCATTTATTAAAATTTAATGATGTGTTATTGCTTGAGAAATGTTCATTACAATATCGAATATTTCAAATGTGTTATATTGGTTCTGTTTGCCGCACGGTTGTGATAATAGAAAATTGAAAGAAATATTTGTTCACGCTGTTAAAAGCATCACTTCATTCATATCAACAATGATCAATGCATCCATTGTATATTCAACTACCTTTGAATAATAACACGAACATATCGAAAGTGCATTTGGTATCCAACAAATGAATCTTCAAATATTATTTTATACATTTTGAACAAATTCGCTTTGATGAATTATCTGACACCTGATAAATGTGGAGGCTTTAAATTATAGAGTGAGTGACGCCCACTGAAATAATTAATTTGAGTGCTTTTGCTAATACATACCTCCCGCACTGCCATCCCTACTCGCACATAGCGCGGTAGGTACTCGCACTGATAACAAGTTATATCACATCATTTCCACGGTTATTTACGACGAAAAAACGTAACTTCAGGTGCAATATATCGACATACTGTTCAATCCACAAAATGTCGTGGAAAGATCATGAAGCTTCATGCACAAAGGCATCTTTTGCAATTTGATCTGAACTGGAAAAGATAGATACCCGTCCACGTATATCATCTTCTCATAATCATTCCGAGTATAAACTCGCTGCTAGATGGAAAATATCTTATTTCTGCGTATTGTCAAGACACTAATAGGACTTTTTGGCATCGTCGGAAATGGGCTTGTATGCCTGGTTATATTCCGTGTTCCGTTTATGCACACAGTAACCAATGCATTTATATGTCATCAGGCAGCGATTGATCTGATGGCATCGCTGTTTCTACTACTTCACGCCAATATTCCAGATCCGGATCCAATACCACCTGGCGTAGCAGGATCAGTTTTCTGCCGAATATGGGACGGACATGTCATTTTATGGATTCTGTTAGTAGCTTCAACTTTCAATCTTGTGGTCCTAACCATCGAACGATATATCGCCATCGTGTACCCTTTTCGATATCAGACCCTTTTTAACAATCATGCCAATACCATTATTCTGATATTTGTGTGGATTCTCGCTATAGGTTACAAATCAGCAGATATTGCACGATATGATTATAATAATGGAACTTGTGTGTTTCTGGAAATCTCCTGGAAGAAAGAAATGGGACTTATAGTTTTCTTTGTAGAATATCTCATTCCTCTTCTCGTCATGATATTTGCATATGGATGGATAATCGTCATACTTAAACAGAGTGCTAATCGACTGTCCGGTCAATCGATAAAGGTCAAAATGTCAGTAGCAACGACCAACTCGGAGTCCGCATCTGCCACCAATCCATCAAACACCCTTGGAGGTGGACTTATGAAAGCCAGACGTAACACTTTCAAAACACTTCTTATTGTTTTTCTGGTATTCGCATTATGTTGGACTCCAAACCAAATTATATTTTTGATGTTTAATTTCGGTCATCCCATAGATTATTCCAGTGCAGGGTACATAACCACTGTATGCATGGCGAGTGCTAATAGTTGTGTTAATCCTGTGGTGTACTCTCTGAAATATCGACAGTTTAGAAAAGGATTGAAAAAGTGTTTCGGGATTAATATTCAAGTTGAGGATGTTACAACATCAATGGTAGTAGATGCAGATATCAATTTGCAATAATAAACTTGTAACATGTAACGATGTAAATAACGATCCAATCTCAATATTTCACTTGTTTAGATCGTACGATGAAGTTTCAAAGATGGTCTAATTGAATTAAATATACGTGTGTATAACAGAATCGCTCTGACCATACTGAATGATGTGAAATGAACTTCGAATTTGCTAATTGCATGTACACCAACATATCGAACGAAATTGAACAAGACGATTTTGCAAAAACAATTTTCTAGATCGGTTGTATATTAACATAATAGACTATTCTTCTGGTCTTATATCTATGTTCTTTTAAAATCGTTTACACGCAAGCTTATATTTTAAGTGGCTTTTCAAAAATGCAGTTTTCCCAATTTCCGATCCAGTGTAAATATTGATGCATATCCCATGTTTATATACCTAATGGTGCCTATAAATTATTGCTTGTGATTGATTATTGGCTATTCACCTCTGCCATGTGCATTTCATCAGTCATGTCATATCATCAATCATGATGAGTAGATAAATAATCAATTTTGCTTTTTTTTATTTATGTTTGTAACGACGTTTTCTGTTTAATATTATATCGAAATGCATTTTGACGAGATTTTGGTTATAAATGTTTCCGTAGAGTAATTGATTTCTGACATGCAAATCTCGCATTCACCCGGAAAGACGCGTAAGGCATATGCACGTAATTCACTGAGTCAAGTGGACCGTCATTAAGGTAATTCTATCTCAGAACATGTTAACGCATCTTTAAAAATCCTATCAAATTGAATTTCGTGTAGGCCTATATTCTCTGCAATGCAGATGCAAATAGGTTAATAGAGATAGTCGTTTGCGCGAAATACGATAATTTGTCGCTCTTCAATATTGATGTCATCACCATAAAAGCACAAAATATTGTTACATTAACATCATCATCGGTCGCATCACATTCTATGTTATATTCGATGCACCGTAATAAACCAAAGCCCATTTACACAAATATTCAACGCACCCCTCGAATTTGGCTTCCATCCAAACTTATTGCTTGTCCAACCTTCCTTAAAGGGTTCCTTAAACGATTTGAAGACATAATAATGAATTCAAACAAAAAAATGGCCTGAATATATGATACTTGGAAAAACATCTATTTGACCCCTTCTAAGACAGACACCCGCCAGCAGATTTTAAAAGCTACGTCAAGTTTGCTGGTAGATTGCATGTAGATCAACATTTAACACAAATTTATCGAAAGAAATTGGAGTTGATTGTCACGATTGCGACCAATTGTACAAGTAACAAAACATGGCATAATAGTATAACCAAGGTGACCTTCAATTTCAAATATCATTTGCAACATCTCATCATATTTAGCAAGGACGGTGATGATTTGTAGTCGATCCAACCATTGAATTAAATGTTATAGCTCATAAACATCGTGTTTAGCAATTACGCCAGTTTATTCAAAATGCAACGGATGTGAGAGTAGAAATTGTGAGAAATTGAGGCCTGACTATAATACAGAAGTAACCTCGGGCCCCAGGGATAGTGTCCTCATTGATAATTTCCTTTGAGAATGAAAACAATAACTTTATATTCAATTAACATGTTGTGTAAGGCTAAACATAACAAAAGGTGGTTTTGTGTAGGTAGGTGACAGGCGTCCTATTGCATAAATTTTAGATGGATTTTACGAAGAGGGATTCTTCTTAAGTTTTCAGAACGTTTCGACTCGATATACTGTAAGTCTTCATCAAGTGGAAATAGAAATTGAACTAGCCCAGTGTATATACAGATGTGAACAATACCAGGACTGGCTGGAAAGGCCTATGTTCATTATATACAGATGTACAATACACAGGTGGGGCAGTGTGGTTCTCACGGGAGCAAGAAACATACTGCATTGGATTTATGTCGGGCCGATAGGAGAAAACATTAGATTAATGTATGATTTGCTTAACTTTACAGAAGAAAACAAAATCCCAGGTATGTTCTTATTAATTGATTTCGAAAAGGCATTTGACTCGGTCTCGCATACCTTTTTGAAATATGTTTTGAATTACTTTAATTTTGGTCCATCAATACAAAGATGGATTGAGGTTTTTTACAAGAGGGCTACTGCCTCTGTGCTTGTGAATGGTTTTTTATCGGAATCTTTTTTTATTGAAAGAGGTTGCAGACAAGGTGATGGACTGAGTCCATATTTATTCTTACTCTGCGCAGAAGTCCTCGGTAAAATGATTCGTAAACATAAAGATATTAAAGGGGGTTTAATAGCGGATATTTATTCTTACTCTGCGCAGAAGTCCTCGGTAAAATGATTCGTAAACATAAAGATATTAAAGGGGGTTTAATAGCGGATAGGGAATATCTTTTTTCTCAATATGCCGATGATACCGCTATCATGAAATTTAAGGAAAATGTCAAATTGAAAAATCCAGTCGCTTTATAAGCGAGTAAATGGGCATTTTGTAACACTCCTTTAGCATGTAAACCTATAGGCGAACCAATTAGTGGTGTGAAATTTGAAGACAAGTTTCATCTTCCTGCAAACCTACGCGATATACACACATTACGTGTGAAATCTGAAGACAAGTTTCATCTTCCTGCAAACCTACGCGATATACACACATTACATTGATAGTTTTCCTCTTCCTGCAGACCCATATAACACATAATTAATTTTTAATTTTGTAAATTTTTATTGCTGCTCTCTTTTATCATATTTGTTAGTTGTACGGCGCTCAGAGGCTTTTTGTATTAAGCGCCTAAGAAATGTCTTGTTATTATTATTATTATTATGATGTACTGATTGATGAATCTGTTCCAATAGATCCACACAATTAGGTACACAGTAAAAACTATTTAAGCAACGCCCAACAGTTGTTTAAGCCTGTCACTCTAACAACTATTGTTCAAAATGTTAAACAATTGTTTAACATTTTGAACAATAGTTAGAGTGTCAGGCTTAAGGGGGGGGGGACTTAAGGAAGTTTTTTGTTGAATCCTGTGAGTGCTGTAATTATTGAACTATGGCTCAAATGTATATTAAAGTATTCTTTTTTTGAAAGAAAATGGATCAGAGAATCCAAATTTGGCGTCAATTTTGACCAAAAATTGTGTGATTTTCATTGGCAAAACATTACCCGAAAAGACAGATGCACGTAATTCAAAGAGTCAAGTGGACCGTCATTAAGGTAATTCTATCTCAGAACATGTTAACGCATCTTTAAAAATCCTATCAAATTGAATTTCGTGTACATTCTCTGCAGATATGGCAGATGCAAATAGGTTAATGGAGATAGTCGTTTGCGCGAAATACGATAATTTGTCGCTCTTCAATATTGATGTAATGCCCTCCCATAGTGATCACCATGACAACACAAAATATTGTTACGTTAACGTTGACATCATCGGTCGCATCACATTCTATGTTATATTCGATGCACCGTACTAAACCAAAGCACATTACACAAATATTCAACGCACCCCTCGAACTTATTGCTTGTCCAACCTTCCTTAAAAGGGTTCCTTAAAAATTTGTAGTCATAATAATGAATTCAAACAAAAAATGGCCTGAATATCTGATACTTGGAAAAACATCTATTTGACCCCTTCTAAGACAGACACCCGCCAGCAGATTTTAAAAGCTACGTCAAGTTTGCTGATAGATTGCATGAAGACCAACATTTAGCACAAATTTATCGAAAGAAATTGAAAAAGACTATCATAATTGAGTAAACACAACATCTTGATGGACAATCATCTCTAAATATTCATTTCCTAAACATTAAGCAATTTGATGATTGAATTTGATGATGTCAAAATCTAACAAGACGGCAATCCATTTCCGTCACACTATTGTTGAATAACATTAATTTATTTCATTGAAGTTGATTGTCACGATTGCGACCAATTGTAAACGTAACAAAAACATGGCATAATAATTCAATTTAAAACATCGTTTGCAACATGTTGTCATATTTAACAAGGAAGGTGATGATTTGTTGTCGATCCAACCATTGAATTAAATGTTTTAGCTCATAAACATCGTGTTTAGCAATTACGCCAGTTTATACAAAATGCAACGGATGTGAGAGTAGAAATTGTGAGAAGTTGAGGCCTGACTATAGAGAAGTAACCTCGGTGATAGTGTCCTCATTGATAATTTCCTTTGGAAATGAAAACAATAACTCTATATTCAATTTACATGTTGTGTAAGGCTAAACAGAACAAAAAGTGGTTTTCTGTAGGTGACAGGCGTCCTATTGCATACATTTTAGACGGATTTTACGAAGAGGGATTCTTATTAAGTTTTCAGAACGTTACGACCAGATATACAACATTATAAGTCTCCATCAAGTGGAAATAGAAATTGAACTGGCCCAGTGTATATACAGATGTGAACAATACAAGGACTGGCTCGAAAGGCCTATGTTTATACAGATGTACATACAATACACAGGTGGGGCAGTGTGGTTCTCATGGGAGTAAGAAACATACTGCAAGTCTAGAGACAGAACTACAGAAGAATGATAAATCTAGCATAATAAACACGATAAATAGATGAGCGCAGATGACAAAAACAGGGGCAACAGGTTATTAAGAAAAACATAAACAGACTAATACAAGTGAATAGACCAAAGCTTGTTCAACTGTTTTTAACTCTTAATTCATGAACAAGGGCGAAACAAGGACGTACCATACGGTATTTAATGTTTTGCCAATGAAAAAGAGATCCATAACACCTAACTAATAAGGACTTAATATTTTAATAGTCACTTCTCTTCAGCTAACCATTGTGGGACTACAAAATTACATACCCTTTGGGGCGGTTGGTTTTAAAGAAAAGAGGAAAACAAAAATCATCGACTTATGCCAAGGACAGGGATTGAACTGGACCTTTGTCACGTTATTGATTAAAGGCGAGGGAACATTTAATCCGGGATATATGAAGACAAGTTTCATCTTCCTGCAAACCTACGCGATATACACACATAACATTGTTAGTTTTCCTCTTCCTGCAGACCCACATAACACATGATGTACTGATTGATGAATCTGTTATAGATCCACACAATTATGTACACAGTAAAAACCGTATTTTAAACAACGCCCAACAGTTGTTTAAGCCTGTCACTCTAACAACTATTGTTCAAAAAGTTAAACAATTGTTTAAAGAACTGCAGTTTAACATTTGGCGTCAATTTTGACCAAAAATGATGATTTTTTTTGAGAAAATCACAAAATTCTCTTTTTTGACCCAATTTTTTTTGAAACAAGCTAACAAAAATAATTTTGAGTAAAAAATGCCTAAATCGCTTGATGATGATTTAAAGACATTATTGAAGGGACGGTTTTTTTTTTTTTTAACCTAATCTAATATTGTTTGAAATGTTGACCAAAGGTGCCAAAAAACGTGATTTTCTTTCTTTTTTTTGGACAAATTTTAGTCAACATTTCAAAATATATTAGATTAGGTTAAAAAAAAATAGTTGAGCAAGCTTTCGTCTATTCACTTGTATTAGTCTGTTTATGTTTTAATAACCTGTTGCCCCTGTTTTTGTCATCTGCGCTCATCTCTTTATCATGTTTATTATGCTAGATTTATAATTCTTCTGTGCTTCTGTCTCTAGACTATGTCTTTGCAGTATGTTTCTTGCTCCCGTGAGAACCACACTGCCCCACCTGTGTATTGTACATCTGTATAAACATAACGTTTCCGTCGAGTAATTGTTTTCTGACATGAAGCAAATCTCGCATTCACCCGAAAAGACGCGTAAGGCAGATGCACGTAATTCAAAGAGTCAAGTGGACCGTCATTAAGGTAATTTTTATCTCAGAACATGTTGAAGCATCTTTAAAAAAATATACTATCAAATTGAATTTCGTGTAGGCCTATATTCCCTGCAATGCAGATGCAAATAGGTTAATGGAGATAGTCGAGTTTCGCGCGAAATTACGATAATTTGTCGCTCTTCAATACTGATTTAATGCCCTCACCATAAGTTTTCCCAATTTCCGATCCAGTGTAAATATTGCTGCATATTCCATGTTTATATACCTAATGGAGCCCATAAATTATTCTTTGTGATTGATTATTGGCTATTCATCTCTACATGTCATGTGCATTTCATCAGTCATGTCATATCATCAATCATGATGAGTAGATTGTTTCCGAATAATCAATTTTGGGTTTATTAAATTTATGTTTATAACGACGTTTTCTGTTTAATATTATATCGAATAATTTTGGTTATGTTTCCGTTGAGTAATTGCATTCTCCCGAAAAGACGCGTAAGGCAGATGCTCGTAATTCAATGAGTCAAGTGAACTGTTATTAGGTCATTTTATCTCAGAACATGTTTACGCATCTTTAAACACCCTTGAATTTCTTGTACATTCTCTGCAGATGCAAATAGGTTAATGGAGATAGTCGAGTTTCGCGCGAAATTACGATAATTTGTCGCTCTTCAATATTGATGTAATGCCCTCCCATTTGCTGGTCATCACCATAAAAGTACCAAATTGTTACAAAGGGATTGAACTGGACCTTTGTCATATTATTGATAAAGGCGAGGGAACATTTAATCCGGGATATATGAAGACAAGTTTCATATTCCTGCAAACCTACGCAATATACTGTATATACACACATTACATTGTTAGTTTTCCTCTTCCTGCAGATGCTCGTAATTCAATGAGTCAAGTGAACTGTTATTAGGTCATTTTATCTCAGAACATGTCTACGCATCTTTAAACACCCTTGAAATTCGTGTGCATTCTCTGCAGATGCAATAGGTTAATGGAGATAGTCGAGTTTCGCGCGAAACTTATGTTAGCTCCCATTGACAAAGAATAACTTATTCGATGCACCGTAATACACCAAAACATATTTATTTACAGAAATATTCAACGCACCCCTCGAATTTGGCTTCCAATTGACTTATTATTGCTTGACCAACTTTCCTCAAAATTGCTCCTTAAAAGTTTTGAAGAAAACACTTCAAGGTTTCTATTTTGGTGAAATGTGTATGGTAATCGTGTAATTAACATTGACTAATAATGGTGTGTTCAAATGTTAACTGGTTATTTCCCGAAAAGTGTTACGTGCAATAGGGCAGTTTGTGATGTGGCCTTACATTAGGCCTACATCGTACATAAACGATTTAGACATAATAATTAATTTAAACAAAAAATAGCCTGAATATCTCATATTTGGGGGAAAACGTCTAATTTACCCCTTGGGGAGTGAGACATCCTCCAGCAGATTTTAAAAGCTACGTCAATTTCCTGATAGATTGCATGTGTATAGACCAACATTTAAAATTGAACAAGACGATCATCATTGAATAAACACAACATCTTGATCATTGATGAACAATCATCTCTAAAATTTCATTTCCTAAACATTACACAATTTGATGATTGAATGTGTTGATTTCAAAATCTTACAAGAAGGAAATCCGTTTCCGTCACACTTGTTGAATAACATTAATCTATTTCATTGAAGTTGATTGTCACGATTGCGACCAATTGTACACGTATCAAAAGCATGGCATAATAGTGTATCCAAGGTTACTTTCAATCTCAAATATCGTTTGCAACATTTGGTCATTTTTAACAAGGACGGTGATGATTAGTAGTCGATCCAACCATTGAATTAAATGTTATAGCTCATAAACAACGTGTTTAGCAATTACGCCAGTTGATACAAAATGCAACGGATGTGAGAGTAGAAATTGTGATAAGTTGAGGCCTGACTATACAGAAGTAACCTTGGGGATGGTGGCCTCATTGATTATTTCCTTTGGGACTGAAAACAATAACTTTATATTCAATTAACATGTTGTGTAAGGCTAAACCGAACAAACGGTGGTTTTCTGTAGGTGACAAGCGCCCTATTGCATAAAGGCTTAGATGATTTTCACGAAGAGGGATTCTTCTTAAGTTTTCAGAACGTTTCGACTCGATATACTGTAAGTCTTCATCAAGTGGAAATAGAAATTGAACTAGCCCAGTGTATATACAGATGTGAACAATACAAGGACTGGCTTGTAGCAGACTTATCAAAATATCATCAGAAAAATGAAGCGAACAATACCTAAACACACCAGTATAGAGCAACATTCAGATTTCACACCACTAATTGGTTCGCCTATAGGTTTACATGCTAAAGGAGTGTTACAAAATGCCCATTTATTCGCTTATAAAGCGACTGGATTTTTCAATTTGACACTTTCCTTAAATTTCATGATATCTTTGATCATTTAATCAAAACAATTATATACTAGTATGGTATCCATATTAATGCATCCAAAAAACCTACAAAATGCATTGAAAATATTTATTTTTTGCACTGTGGTATTAGGTGATAGTCCTAAAATCAGGATTAAACTACAACTTTAATAATTTAGGAGCAATAAGTACCATTTCTGATTAATTCTGTAATCATTTGGCCACTGGATGCCCAGCTAACAAAAAAAGTTTGATTGACTTCTGCAAGGATTGAAATTAATTACTGGTGTGGAATCTTAAATGATCAAAGATATCATGAAATTTAAGGAAAATGTCAAATTGAAAAATCCAGTAGCTTTATAAGCGAGTAAATGGGCATTTTGTAACACTCCTTTAGCATGTAAACCTATAGGCGAACCAATTAGTGGTGTGAAATCTGAAGACAAGTTTCATCTTTCTGCAAACCTACGCGATATACACACATTACATTGTTAGTTTTCCTCTTCCTGCAGACCCACATAACACGTGATGTATTATACTGATTGATGAATTTCTTCCAATAGATCCACACAATTAGTTAGGTACGTGTTAAGGTTTTCCTAATCCTGCAAACCCACGCAATACAAAACACGATTACATGGTGGATGATTTCTACATCCCTGAATGTGCAATGATCAATTGCAGACCTATACATAGACATGTATATTCACAGTTTTCTTGTTGTAGACGCACCCCACCGCGCAATACACATACCATGTGATACATACATTTGTATTTCCCTTGCATTAGGCCAACAACAACAACAAATAGTTGTGTTGCCCTCAAGTGTGAACAATTTAAAATCGGGTCGGTCGGTCGGAAATCCTTTTTTCTTTTTCTTGGCTGGTTTATGTTGATGAGACAAAATTGGTATAGGCCGTAAGTCAATTTAACTTAAGTTTCTACCTACAGTAGACAAGCAAAAAGGAATTGATATTTTACTTTTCCTGCAAACCCATGCAATATTCAGATCAGGTAGGTTTTAAAGATTGATGATTTCCCTCTGATCATGCAGATTCTTACAGATTCACATATGATACCAAATACATTTTCCTATAACCCTAAAGACTCGAAATTAATTATTACAGGATGATCTGAGATTGTTGCTCGTTATACACACATGATACAGACACTGAATATTAGACTTATTGTTCCCTCACTCCAATAAACATGTCCTTCCACTGTAATCTAATTAATTGTTCAATACTTGTAGTTTAAGACATGACGATGTCGGATAAAGATAAGTGCTGACATTTTGAGAAGGAAACCTTTGGATCAGCCTTTTTGTGCGATATGTGCAACAACAAAATATAAGATAAGCAGATAGGCCTATATCATTAGCAAAAAACGACCTTCTGTTGGAGTTATGGGCTACCTTTAAAATGGAGGATGGAAAAGTGAATAATGAGCTAGATGATGCTACATGTAAATGTCGGAAACTTTGATTGGAATTGTATAGCGTGAAGAATGGAAATGTCAAAAAAAACTGCGATTGGTATAGGGAGTGGATCTGACGAAGATGTTCTAGGTTTCAAATTCAGAGTTTTAGAATAACATTTTGATGGACACGATGCTTTTAAATGTGACTATTCAAAATAAATGTAGGCCTATACTTAATTAATGCTTGATTCGGCTAAACTTTAGAATACCCCACCATTTTTCAAGCTCCACCTGTAAAAAACGCTGGCAACGGCGACGGCGCGAAGACTAACCTTTTAAGAAATGACTTCGGCGACGGCGCGAAGCTTTACCTTTTTAAAAATGGCCTTCGGCGGGAAGGTGGGTTTTTTCTGGCTTCGGCGGCTTCGCCGACGGCGTGAAGCTTCACCTTTTTAAAGAGGGCTTCGGCGACGGCGCGAAGCTTTACCTTTTTAAAAATGGGCTTCCGGCGGGAAGGTTTTTTTTTTCTGGCTTCGGCGGCTTTGCCGACGGCGAAATCAAAGAAGTTCGTAAATCGTTAATCAATCATTTAATCCCCATTTCCCGCATTTCCCTGTTGACATAGAATGATCATTGATAATTATATCCCCGGATATATCATGTGAGATATAGACAATAGTAGAATTTCAAATCTAGAAATTCAACGTTGTTTGATTAATAGCTCAAATAAGTTTTGCTACGCGACGACAGATATGGTCGGGTGACATGCCTTTCATTTTCATTTTCTTTTAAATCACCCACTGCTTAGTTAGCATTTACACTATACATTGTAAGTTATGTTTATGAGCAAATGGCCTGTCCGAAAGCAGGTACCCTTGGTACCCTCCCACCATATATAATAATAATAAAAATGTGATAATATAAAATAGGTTTTGCCACGCGACGACAGAGATATTGTATTGCCGGGCGACGCGCCTTTCATGTTGAAGTTAAATCAACCACTGCTTAGAATGATCATTGATAATTATATCCCCGGATATATCATGTGAGATATAGACAATAGTAGAATTTCAAATCTAGAAATTCAACGTTGTTTGATTAATAACTCAAATAAGTTTTGCCACGCGACGACAGATATGGTCGGGTGACGTATAGGTTTTGCCGATTGCCGGGCGTCGCGCCTTTCATTTTGATTTTCTTTTAAATCAACCACTGCTTATAAATAGTTAGCATTAACACTAAGTTATGTCGGAAATGAAATTCAACGTTGTTTGACTAACAACACAAAATAAGTTTTACCACGCGACGACAGAGATATTGCCGGGTGACGTGCCTTTCATAATCAATCGCCATATTAAATTTATGTTTGACCCTTAATATTGCAGTGTGGGACTGAATTTCAATATCATGTGACAGGTTTGGCATTATAGATTATGGGTCATTCTTTAAAAGCCCCATGACATGTTTGGCTTAATAGATTATGGGTCGTTCTTTAAAAGCGCCATCCAAACTATTGAGCCCTATAAAATGCATCCAAAAACCATCCAAACTGTTGATTTCCAATCCCACAATGCAACAAATGATAGGTCGCTCTTAAAAAGCACCGCCCATTCAAATTGTTGAGGCATGCAACAAATGATAGTAGGTCGTTCTTTAAAAGCCCCATGTAAAATGACACAGCCCATTCAAATTGTTACGGCATGCAACAGAAGTTCGTAAATCGTTAATCAATCGCCATATTAGATTTATGTTTGACCCTTACTATTGCATTGTGGGACTGAATTTCAATATCATGTGACAGGTTTGGCATACTAGATTATGGGTCGTTCTTTAAAAAGCCCCATCCAAACATTCAAATTGTTACGGCATGCAACAGAAGTTCGTAAATCGTTAATAAATCGCCATATTAGATTTATGTTTGACCCTTAATATGTTTGACCCTTAATATTGCATTGTGGGACTGAATGTTAATATCATGTGACAGGTTTGGCATAATAGATTATGGGTCGTTCTTTAAAAAACCCCATCCAAACATTTAAATTGTTACGGCATGCAACAGAAGTTCGTAAATCGTTCATCAATCGCCATGAGAATTATGTTTGACAAGTTAATATTGCGTGGGCCTGAATTTCAATATCATATGACAGGTTTGGCATAATAGATTATGGGTCGTTCTTTAAAAGCCCCATCCAAACTATTGAGCCCTTTAAAATGTATGATGGGTCGTTCTTTAAAAGCCCCGTCAAAAAACAACCATCCAAACTGTTGATATGCAATCCCACAATGCAACATGACAGATTGCTCAAACCAAAGAAGTTCGTAAATCGTTATTGTTAAGGCATGCAACAGAAGTTCGTAAATCGTTGCATTGTGGGACTGAATTTCAATAATATATGACAGGTTTGGCATAATAGATTATGGGTCGTTCTTTAAAAGCCCCATCCAAACATTCAAATTGTTACGGCATGCAACAGAAGTTCGTAAATCGTTAATAAATCGCCATATTAGATTTATGTTTGACCCTTAATATGTTTGACCCTTAATATTGCATTGTTGGACTGAAATTTAATATCATATGACAAGTTTGGCATAATAGATTATGGGTCGTTCTTTAAAAGCCCCATCCAAACTATTGAGCCCTCTAAAATGCCCGCTAAAATGCATGATAGGTCGTTCTTTAAAAGCCCCGTAAAAAAACCCCATCCAAACTGTTGATATGCAATCCCACAATGCAACAAATGACAGGTCGATTCCTTAGTACTTGAAAATAATGGTTTTATAGTGAAAATAATCCCCATATTATGATTGCCCCTTAATATTGCATTGTGAAATGAAAAATGACACTGCCCATTCAGATTGTTGAGGCATTTTAGGCTGCCCCATCAATTAATCAATTTTACAACAACAACAACAAATTATGCACGATGAATATGGTTATATTTTATTTCAAGACATTCTAACTATCAGCATGCTTGAACAGATTTACATCTCTGATCATAGATACATACAATACATTCGAAGTTACAGGGCGAAAATGCGCCTGATTGAAACTCGATAAAAGCCAACCTAGAAAAGTATATCTTATTAAAATCTGACAACTAAGTGTCTTGCTGAAAGTTGTATAGACCATGTGCTTTATTCCGTTTTGGACTAAAAAAAAGACACGCGGCATTGAAAGTTCTAGACTTTGAACTTGAATGTGAGCTTCACGCCGTCGGCGAAGCCGCCGAAGCCAGAAAAAACCCCACCTTCCCGCCGAAGGCAATTTTTAAAAAGGTAAAGCTTCGCGTTTAAAAGGTAAAGCTCTGACGCCGTCGGCGAAGCCGCCGAAGCCAGAAAAAAACCACCTACCCGCCGAAGGCCATTTTTAAAAAGGTAAAGCTTCGCGCCGTCGCTGAATCCACCTTTTTAAAAGGATGGAGCTTCGCGCCGTCGCCGTTTAAGCCAGAAAAAAACCACCTTCCCGCCGAAGCCCATTTTTTAAAAAGGTAAAGCTTCGCGCCGTCGCTGAATCCACCTTTTTAAAAGGATGGCGCTTCGCGCCGTCGCTGAATCCACCTTTTTAAAAGGATGGAGCTTCGCGCCGTCGCCGTCGTCGCCGAAGCCACTAAAATAATCAAGCTTCCGTTTTTCAACCGATCCCGTCATACCTCTTCCTTCGCGCCTCGCGGAATCCACTTTTTTAAAAAGTCAAGCTTTGACGCCGTCGCCGAAGCCGCCGAAGCCAGAATAAAACCCACCTTCCCGCCGAAGCCCATTTTTTAAAAAGGGAAAGCTTCGCGCCGTCGCTGAATCCACCTTTTTAATTATTAATTATTAATTATTAATTATTAATTATTAATTATTAATTATTAATTATTAATTATTAATTATTAATTATTAATCATTAATTATTAATCATTAATCATTAATTATTAATCATTAATCATTAATTATTAATCATTAATCATTAATTATTAATCATTAATTATTAATTATTAATTATTAATTATTAATTATTAATTATTAATTATTAATTATTAATTATTAATTATTAATTATTAATTATTAATTATTAATTATTAATTATTAATTATTAATTATTAATTATTAATTATTAATTATTAATTATTAACACCACTTTCAGACAAACATTGGGACTCAAGCACAGTGGCGTAACTAGACTTTTTCATTTGGGGGCAAGAAGGGGCTCCTACGATTTTTTGAGTCAAGAGATGCGCGCGTAGCGTGCGAAAATTTTCGACTTTATACAGCTATTTTTTGGACGATTGAGCTACATTTTGGCTCTAAACAAGCTTGTACCAAAGAATATTTCATTTTGGGAAGTCATATGCGCGCGCTACATATGTATACTTTTGACCATCATAATTCCATGATTCCTTTCGTCAAATGAACCGACTGCCAATCTCAACCGACACGATGTCATTATTGGGGGGATTTGGTGTGTATACTTTGTTTGTAAATTTCATTTACAGCCGTACTTGATTTCATTTGGGGGGGGGGGCAAGCGGGGGGCAAGGGTTCCAAGTTCCAAGCTCCCCCCCCCCCCATATGAAAACGTTTGGGTCACTGAACAGTTCTTGTTTTATTTAGCCAAAAATGTTCTATGGAGAATGACGTAAAAACCACGTCTTTTTTCACATCCATCTCCATTCTGCTAAAAGTACCACATATTTTGCCTAATTTGACTAGTATAATACGAGGAAGACTATGTTCCTTCTAGTAAAGCTAACAAATTACAATTTCATTATGATTTACCAACGCAAATGATTTTTTAAAGTAGTCTAATTACTGTTATTTCTCTGTGAACAATCACCGGTTTTGGCGACAGAGCTGTATTACTGTTAAACAATTTGGCATACCGCCCTCTTTTAATTCTTAATTTGAGAGAGTGTATTTTCTATGTTAATTTATCTTTCTAAACATATATAACTCGTTTTGATTGGTCAATGTTACCCCACGCAAATTCATGATGTAAGACCATCCCATCACATCACATCCTTGGCCGAGTGAATTTATTTTTCAGTTCATGAACCTGTGCCGCGTAGTCTTTGTCACGGTCCACGCACATGATACAATGTACAGTAGTGGAACAATACGAGCTGCACAGACTGCTCGTGAGACTAAACACTCAAGTGGCCTTTGTGCAAATAACCTCTACACAGAGATACGGGACAGTATATAGCATGCATTGTCTCATGTGTGCATAGAGCATGACTGATGCATTTTCTTCAATTCCAATAGGGTCCCTATAGCCCAAAACGTTTTGATATGCCCCCCTCCCCGCTGGTTGCGCCATTGCTCAAGCATCACTGAGACTGATCTCCATCAAAAGACGGCGGTATTATGGACACGTTCAGCCTATGAACCCTCAAAGATACCCAAAAGTTGCAATTGTTGGCACTGTAAATGGGGAAAGACCCAGAGGTAGACCATCTAAGACTAAGAGGTGGTTGGATGGTAATTGGATCGACTGTAACAACCTTTGTCTGACATCCTTATATTATAGTCTCAGTCAGAAGCACTAGCAGAAAGGCCCCGGAGAAAGGCACACTGAGACACAAACGAATGGCACAAAAACTTGCCGAAGATGGCATCACTCAACCAAGTTGAAGTGGGCGCCATGTTAGGAAAAGATGCAAAATAACAGGAAACTAAGAATAATAGACCTAAGGGAGTGTTCAGAAATACTTTGGTGGGGGGGGGGGGGGGGGTGCTGGGCAACTGACATTTTTCGGTGTCGACACTTTTTTTGACACCCCCCCCCCCCCCTTTACAATTTATTTTTTTGACCCCTTAATAATTTTTAAAACCTTACTATTTCATGTAATTGTAGACGAAGACCTGTTGGCTAGTCTTTTAACTTTTTTGTGTTTATCTCGTTAATGACCACCTTTTTCAACGGTATACTCTTTAAATTGTTAATGTTTCAATATTCGTGTGTAGCGGGATTTATTTTTTGCTACACAAATTGTCTTTCTACACAAATTGTCTCTCTTGCCTTTTTAAAACTGAACAATTCTAAACTAAAGCGCGCGCAGCGCGCAACTTTTGTTGGTCCACCCAGGCGTTATACTATCCATTTGGCCAAACTCTTTTGACCCCCCCCCCCCACTTTATGTACCAAAAACCTTTTGGTCCCCCCCCCCCCCCCCTTGGGCAACTCCAAACTTTTTTGCCCCACCCCCCTCATTTTGCCCAGCCCGTATTTCTGAACACTCCCTAATAGCTGAGACTAAAATACCTAATACCTAGGTATTTTAGTCTCAGCTAATAGTGTTTTAAATTGAGACTTGACATTTTTCCAATCGTGGGGTATGACACGACCATATTCAGTATACCGGTGTTTTGATAAAGAGGTATTGGGAAATAATATTGTTATCCGTTGTGAAAAACAAGTTAATAATTTCCCTGAAACTCTATATCTCGTATAGGCGTATCAAAGGGGTGGTAGGTCGGCGACTTGTCCCTAAGTTTTTAGAACATTTTAGCCAGTCGGGTGCTTTTTTCCAAAAGGCCAAAGTCTGGTTAAAAAGTTGGGAAATTTAAAATAAATCACCCGAACATTGGAATTCATGAAAACATAAGGCTATTTGGTATTTTAAGGTCTTTCCCTCTTGTTATTCATGTCGAGGGTGGGCCAAGGCTAGAGTGTACACACGGGCGTGGCAGTTTTCTACTGGTTGTCGCGCACCACACACGCCCCAAACAAAGAAGTCCCCCAAACAATTGAGGGCGTCCTTTAATCAATTCATTATCCAATCGCCATTTTGTTTCATTGTGTGCGGCAGCGTGATTTCAGCGCTACGCGTGGACTTTCTGCTGGGGTTTCCGTAAAATCAGCCCAGCCATGGCGGCTAATATGTACCGAGTTGGTGGTATGTTATCCAATTAGTGCTATAACATCTAGTGTTTTGATGTGTATTTTAATTTTAAGGGGATAAAAAGTAAAAACTGGGGATATTTTAAAGCGGATCCGCCCGCTTCTCCTCGCGGACGCGTTCGCAGGAAGTGGGTTTGCGGTCGAGAGAAAATGTGAACGCACTGAAATAGTCGGTCAAAAACCTCAATATTAACCTTCAATGTACAGTTTGATAGTAAGTAAGCAAATCTGAAGATCTCATAAATTGTCAAACCTCTGGATATTGCTCAAATCATAAGCATCTGATCTCACAACCGGACCCGGTACGTTTGTGCGATTCCCGATTTTCTCAACATCAGCTTCGCTTCAGCCATTTTGTCCGATAATTTGGCTCTCAAAATACCATTTACAAATAGTATCAGGGCTGTAAAATCGCACGTAATCTCACAGTATTAACAGAAGCAATATTCAGTGGAATTAACCAAGAATTTGACTGAATAAATTGATTTGTTGCTGTGATGATGGTGTGATTCCGTGAAGCCTCTGCCTGGCCTGGCAGATCTATTGTTTAAGAATGTTAAGTTGAACTGTGGAAAGTGCTTTGTATTTCTTTGTTTTAATTAATATTGAAGAGGAGGTTGTCTTTTATGTTGTTTCTTGAGTTTTTGCTGATTTTGAAGCCCATTTTCCCTACCAAAAGGGGACCATGTGGGCATGATGTTTACAAACATTGAAGCGTGACCTTTGACCTGGCGGAGATTGCAGAATCGAGGGTTGTGATTGGGCGATAAAGTTACAGAGGCGGAGACTGCTCTTAATATTGTGAAAAGGATGAATATACTCCTTGGTTGTATTTTTATGTGTTATTTGGTGGTACTAATGTTAATTTTGAAGATATTTCTGGCATTTTTATTTTATAAAATAAAAACTTTGATTTTCGTCAAATTTTTTACATTGATAAGGCCCTTTATTTTGCAATTGATTTTGAGTTTCCTGTTGCCGCCCTTGCTTGTCCAAAATTGAGAATTTTCAAAATATTTAATTATTTTATTTTTATTTAAGGTTTTCACCTTGAAAATGACTTTCAATAAACAAACATTCATTTACTACTTTCTGACTTTATCATCAGCTATTGAACATGACGATTGCATTATACACATATCAACTTATGTCCCGGCAGGGTACCCGGGGATGGCCGGGACTTGCACACGAGGTGCGTTTTTGAAATGGTCAACCACCGGCCAAGTCCCGGACAATCGGGGCAATATTTATGTGTCAAACCCCGGCCAAGTCCTGACCAAGTCCCGACCCCCGCTAGCCCGGCAATGCGAGCCAAACCCCAGCAATGCGAGCCAAACCCCGTGTATAAGAATAAATAAGAGTAGATTCTCGCAAGATGCATTTTGCGAGAATCCATTTGCGAGAATCCAGATTCTCGCAAAATTCCCCTGCGAGAATCCATACTTGGTCGCGAATTTCTGACCCTGGCTCCTCTCATTGTATGTTTATGAATTGAATGATTTGATGCCAAGTTACAAGTAAATGCGACCTCTTGCTGGGCATGGCAGGATGACTTCCGCAAAATTAATTTTCCGCATTTTGTCAGTCATTTCCAGGGTCCTGTGGTAATCTAATTATGGATTCTTCCAACATAATTTATGAGAATCTATACTAGATTTTTGAGAAGTTTGCGAAAATCTATTTAAGATGGATTCTCGCATATATTTCTTTTTGTTTTTAGTAATGCAACTTATGCAGTTCATGTGCACTTTTATTTTGGAGCTACATGTAGTGTTTTTAGCGTTTTTTAACATTATTGCTTCTTTTCTCATTTTCAGATTATGTTTATTTTGAAACGTCATCATCACAGCCATACCTAATTCGCCGCATTGAAGAATTAAACAAGGTTTGTGTTTGAAATGTTTTCACACTATTAAATATTAATCTTACAGCATCTTGCATATTCAGTTAATAAGCTGCTGTTCATTTACAAACCATTGCAACCTGACCTGAGACAAACATACCTGAAGGGATAAGAAGCCACTATTCATACCTGTCATTGACAGCGATCCAGGTCTGACACAGGATTGTTATGTTGATGGGTCAATTGATTATCATTGTTCAGTTTATTTGTAGCACAACCTCATTATGTGAGTTACCGCGCTATTTCACCCTGTAGTATAGGATGGTTATCGACCAGGGTTCTAGCTAGGACGGGCGGGCCCGCCCACCACTGGGCTAGCCCGCCCGGCGCTGGGCCCGGAATTGGGCTGGCCGCCCAGCACTCTAAAAAAGAAATTAAAAATAATATTTTTTTAAATATTTTTTTTACAATTTGTGGATAAAATCATTAAACTGCCTCATAAAACAAGAAATTATGTGACAGGAACCCTCAAAGTGCATTAAAAACCCTAAAAAGACATTAAGAAGGCCTCTGGATCCCATGCCATGATCCACTGCACTTCGTTCGCTACATTTTCTCCGTTCGCCGTCAGTAAATTTACCCGGTTCTAAAATGGTCCTGGCTAGAACCCTGTTATCGACATTCAGACTATGATAGATTTCTAAAATGATTTCGCATTTATATTGCTAGAATTATGGCATTTCAGAAGAAGTAGGCCCATCAAAACCTACTGGTGACCTGCTTCAACACATAAACAATGTATTATGATATTCAAAGTTCATGGTTTGTGTTTAAATTGAAACACAAATGTTTAGATGTGGTTGAGTTGAACTTATCTTTTTATGAATAAAAATATCAAATTTGTGTTTTAATTCACTTTAAATCTAAACACAAACATTGGACTTTGAATATCATATACATTATTTGTTTGTTCAAGCAGGTCGGCAATTTAAATATATATTATTCATTTTCGAAATCTTATCACAGGCTGTATGTCAGAACCATCCCTACTAAAGTGTGTTCAAATTATTTCAGAATACATGTGTGGATATTGGATAAATACATGTGTGGATAATACTGGATTCAAAATAGCGTGCTAACTTAAATAATGGTTGTGCTACAAAATAAACTGAATGGTGAGTATCGAATGGCCATACATTACAATGCCGTAGCTGCACATAGCAGGTATGAATAGGCGCCTCTTAGTCCTAGATTGCAACTGTATTGTGAACTACCTTACTATTGAAACATGTGCGCCAAGGGCTTGCATCTTGACATGTTCCCATAGTAATTGCATTGATATCAATCCTCAATCTCTAAATCATGGCTATGCAATGCAGTGCATATCCTATTACCCAGTGTGGCCGACCCAATAAAAACAGGTGCCACGGCCTGCAAAAAGTTGTGCTACCAATGTATTTCCAATGGGCTCACAAAAATGGGCCCCCTTTTTAGACAGCACTTGCGTTGCAGTTTGGGACAAATTTCATTTGGCAACATGGCATATCACATGGATCTATCTAATGTAAATAAAGTTAAAAAAATAGACTACAAATTCAGTTTAAAAGGTTTGGGACATAAAAACCTCCATCTTTAAAAAGTGAACACCAAAGTAAAACTATCGAATCTAAATATTAATTTGTTATTGAATGTTAATTTTGTATTTATTGTTTCAATTCTTACAAAAATCAGACTGCCAGTGGCAATGTTGAAGCCAAGGTAGTTTGTTTTTACAGGCGGCGAGATATACCAAGTTCACTGATACAATTAGCGGACAAACATGCAAGTAAGTTGGCTGACAGATATAGCAGTACAAGTAAGTCTTTATTTAATAACAAGATGGACTAGACCCATATTCATACATACCCATGGTAAGACAGCATGCCTGATTGGACAGACCAAACATTAGTTCAGTGTTTCCAACATTTACAAATATTGGCATTTGCATTATAGTGTAGCTATTTGCACAGCGCTTATTCCTGATCTTAGCTAGTAATCACATGCTTAAGAATCATTACGAATTGCGTACTCATCAGGCTCACAGAAAATGAAAAACAAAAGCGGACTGTAAATGAAAAACGAAAGCTGACCGAAAAATGAAAACAATTCACTTGAACTTGCATGATAATCCTGCACTGCTCAAAAGTCACAATGATGTTTTACACAGGCCCATTAAGTTATAAGTTTGCGTGATCCCACTGAAAACGGTATAATTCAATGCTGTTCTAATTCTTAAATACTGCCCTTTCCTCTGCATTGTCCGCACTTCTGGGACGTGATTTAGGTCTGCACAATTATAGGTCATGCATGTTTATAGCACGGTAGTGAAAAGATAAATTCCTCCACAAGTTTTTCTACATAAGGTGTAATGCTTCTTGGCGGATGCCAATCACGAGTGTTGTGCTCTCTTATCTCTGGTATGCATGAATAACAAAACAGTTCATACCCTCACTTTCAGTTATGTGCTTTTTAATTGATAATTTGATATGTTGTGTTTGTGTTATAATACAAAGGTTTTGGATGAATAATTTGTATCTTCCTGATTTTATCGAACAATATTTGATTCTATAAATACTTTGTTCTGGTACAAGCATTGGAGGACTACTTTTATGTATTTATTGCACATTCACACACAAATGAGACCTGTTACCACAAAATGAGCATTAAAGAAGGTGTCCGGCAAGCAATACATTGTGCATTATATGTTAGAAAAAGAATTGTCGCGCCCAAATCACGTAGTAATATAGAACAAAACATCATACTTATCTTAAAAACCGAATAAACACTGCCATCTCTCAACATGCAATTTTTAAAATTCGCGGCAATCGAAAGTCCCGGCATCAATGAAGTCATAGTTATACAATGCACTTGTATAAATTTGAGCACCAATAACCATGACGTCATTGATCCCGGGACTTTCGATCACCGCGAATTTTAAAAATGGCATGTTGAGAGATGGCAGTGTTTTATTCATTTTCATGATGAGTACGATGTTTTGTTCTATATAACTACGCGATTTGGGCTTGACAATTATTTTACTAACATATAATGCACAATGTTGTGCTTGCTGGACACTTTCTTTAAGTCACCAGTGTACATTAGGAGATTATGGTCCAATAAACATCCCAAAACTCAATAGAAATCTAAGGAGGTTTGTAACATCAATTTAAATTTTGACGGGGAACATATTGAGCAATTATGACATGTTGCATATTGTTTTAAAGCTTGTTTTCTGAGCAATTTGAATCTGGACAAACCTGAAAATAATATGTTCCGACTTAACTCTCATTTTGTGATGACGGGTCTCAAATTATAATATATGTCATGAGTTGTGATGAATGGCCACAATGTTGTTAAGCACTGTATTAAATGTGTCAAATATTATTGCCACTTTTCAAAATTATTTGGAAATAATTACCATTTTATTGAAAACCCTCAGTTGCGATGGAGGAAGAACAGGAAGAGGTGCTGGAGGAGCTTAGTGATAAACAGCGCCACCAATTGAAACACAGAGAATTATTCCTGTCGAGACAATTGGAGACCCTTCCGGCAACACACATCCGAGGCAAATGTACCGTCACGTTACTAAATGAGACGGAAAGTTTATTATCTTACCTAGGAAAAGAGGTAGGTTGTATTGATATTTGATAACTGATTAACATTTCTCATTTGCCAGGCAGCCCAACACTTTGATTATCGGGTATTAGTTTGTTTGTTTGTACAAAATGTCAAATGTACACCAACAAAAAAGACAATTCAGAATTTGTACTGTCATGTGGAAAGTGAGCGTGAACCATAATGATGTCGTCTGAAGAGGTGATGAATCTGAACTTATGGGATTAATGTTGCTGTACAATTTCTCAAGATGGAATTGGGGAATGCAATTTGCTGCAATGAAATGCAGCCCTGCTATCAATTCACTTGAAATACTATACCACCACCGGACCCAACCTCAAAGTATGATTATGAAATGTTCCCATCCTAGGAATTGGATCAGTCTTTGTGCTTCTGCTTTGTGCAAAGAAATTAAGGTAATCTGGCCACCTAGCAGGACTGTAGTACTGAATGGTCGCAATTAAGGCTGTGACTTATACCCGGGTACCCGCCCGCTATTCCGGGTACCAAATTGGGTACCCGAATACCCGAAATGTAAAACATAAAATTTTTAAAAAATTGTTCAAAAATGTTTACATTTTTTTTTTTAAATGTTCAAAAAATGACCTCTATTGACCGACCCCATTATGTGTCATTTTGGGGACAAATTTGTACTTAGAAAAAGGAAAAGAAAAAAAAAAGTATATATATTTTTTTTAGTGTCTATTTTCGGGTACCCGGGTACCCGCCTAAAAAACGGGTCGGGTACCCGGGTACGAAACTACCCGTGCATTCACAGCCTTAGTCGCAATCCATCTTCACCTTATCATCAGTTTAACATTGTACAATTCATTTCATTTTTGTTGCAGGATGCATTCTTCTATTCATTGGTCTATGACCCTCAGCAGAAAACTCTACTCGCAGACAAAGGAGAAATAAGAGTTGGGCCACGATTTCAAGCAGATATACCACTTAAGCTAAAAGAAGGTATGTAGTTACAACTTCCATTATTCTGTATTTATAGTAGAAAGAGATTTGTTGAAGGCAATTGCACACATTGTGATGTGAAGTTAATTTGGATACTGACCACCATTCACCTGAAATATGAATGTTATATATAGAATGGAATACAGCGCTCGCTGTACAATGGCAGCCTATTTTTGGCAGATGGGATTATAATCATACTTGTATTATTAGTTGGTTGATGAAGAGAGTTGGTTGTACCTGTAAAATGCCATACACACATGTTACAGTACATATATTCTTCATAAAGAAAAAAGTTGCCAGCCAATTCATGAACTTATTGAATAAGTTCCCAGATTATATTCTGAACTGCATTTCATCCCTAACGTGATCATTCTTTCTCTCAACCTTTTCCTTTAGAAGAGAGTGATGGCAGGGAAAATGTCGCAACATTAGAAACCAAAATATGGAATGAAGACCACAATTTAACAGACAGACAGATCGATCAGTTAATGGTTTTAGGAAGGTAAGAGTTGTGTGTAATATATGTTTCCAACAAGAGAGTAGTAATTCATCAAAGTTGTGCATTGTTGTAATTTGATTGATGGTATTCTTTATGATGCGTAACTTATTGTAATATTGATTTTGTATTGATTAAAGTTTGATTGATTGAGTTTGCTTGGAAAAAAATGAATATGATAAAAAAATGAAAGTTAAGTAGTAGCATTTTCTCATAGATATCTCAATTATTTATAATTTTGCACACACTTCTGGTTCTTCAGAAATCCTATAGAAGCAAACTTAGACAGTGGACATTCACATATCAAATGATGTGATAATATGTCTTTTCCCCTCGCAGGTCTGTTGGTACATTTGGCCGTGCATTAGACTGTAGCAGTTCAGTACGTCAACCTAGTTTACACATGAGTGCTGCGGCGGCTTCAAGGGATATTACACTGGTGAGTTCATTGGTTGATATACGTAACACTTTCCATTTAGGTCTAAATATCTTTTATCCATCTCTTTCATACAGGTTTACTTACTCTAGCAAGTTTATGAAACATCATTCCTATTGTAACAAATGACTTGAAGTGCCATAATCCTTCTCTTGAGGTTGTGATGTTGACCCTTTTCACATAGATTTAATGTCAAGTTAATATTGTCATAATTGATTTTACCCAACAGTTCCATGCAATGGACGTGTTAGCCCGACACAAATATGACATAGCCAAGGCGGTGGCAGCAATGGTGCCACCAGGAGGTCCAGTTATATGCAGGGATCAATTAGAGGAATGGTCTGCGTCGGAGGCTAACCTCTTTGAAGAAGCACTGGAGAAGTATGGTAAAGACTTCAACGATATTAGACAAGATTTTGTAAGTATTTTTCATTTTATATTCCAACTACTTGGATCACAACATTTTTCCAACAGGGAAGGTGGCGCAAATTGGAATATCTTTTAAACGATCAAGCAGATTTAAATATTTTAAATTGTTGTTTTTTTGTTTTCACCATGATGTTTGAAAATTTATGTAAATGAGATATGTTATTAGTTGAGCGTTCCTTTAAAGGGCACAGGAAATGGGATGATAATCCTGCTTCAAGTCTTTGTGGGACATTCCATTGCAATAAACAGGGACAGGTAAATGAACACACCACACATGACATCATTTGTGGTATATTGATTATCAGTGAGTATCATGAATAGATTCAAACCAGTCACCTGGAATTTTCTTTTCATAGTACTCACTGAGCTATCAATAGTTTCACAAATGATGTCATCATCAACTAGCACAAATATTGAATGCTTTCTGGTCCCTCCTAGTAGACTTGACTCAAATCACACCACTTATATTTGCATTTCCTGTGCCCTTTAAATATGAAAAGTGGCAATTGTCAGCAATGTTTGTCCATTGTACATCATATCAGTGACAGGAAACAGACTTTTTTGCCCTTCTGCTGGCAGAATAACCAAAAATAGGTTTTGCCAGTAAAAACCAAACCTTTATAATATTGAATTCAAATGATTATTGAGATGGGTGAAACTTGTGAAACTAACATAATTGTACACTATCTAATGTTACTATATTGAAGTTCAATCAAGTGACTGATTGTATTAATTTCAGCTCCCTTGGAAGACATTGAAGAGTATAATTGAGTACTATTACATGTGGAAAACAACGGACCGATATGTACAACAGAAACGACTCAAAGCAGCAGAAGCAGAGAGCAAACTCAAGCAGGTTTACATACCTAATTAGTAAGTCTGCTTTGACATCAAATCAGGCCTGAGAAAAATGTTGATTTCCCGGTAAGCTAACCCGAATTTCCCTCCAAAAGGGAAGATTTCCCAGTGTTTCTGAAGTATTTATTCTATATGGAAGAGCAAATTTTCCCTCCAAATGCCCCCAATTTCCCGGCAAGGAGCTTCCCAATTTGCCACATTTTTTCAGGCCTGCATCAAATATATGGTTGTTTGGGGATAGATAATTCAGGCTGTGCCAAAACATTTTCTATACCTAATTGTAATAGCTTTAATTAAACTTTCATGTAATAATTTCTACTTTCTGGATAAACTTTGCACAAATTGCACAAATGTAACCATGACAAAGTAGAAACCAATGAGCATAAATAAAATGCAAGAACATTGCCTTTCTATCATGATTACCTAACAAATTCAAGATGAGGTTTTCCATCCTGAAGTTTTATTATTATATAATTATGATATAATCAGCAGTTCACCCACAGCACTTTTACACACTGCCAGAAGTGGGCATAATTCTGTTATACCCTGCACACCTACATCGGTAGTATGCGTCGTTCTTAAAAATTATGCACTATGAATACATCTGTGAAGGGTATAACAGAATTAATCCCAGAAGTGCATACATGGATAGGTGACAATTCCAGGGCAGATTATCTGCATGTCACATACAAACTGCCTGTTCCATTTTCAGTCGCTCTTAGAGACTCAGTTGTCCAATATTTAAATTATAACCATTATTGAATGTCCTTTAACAGTCCACTAAATTGGTATGCATATTTGTGCTTGTTTTCAGCAATAAACCCAACCCTAATCAAATTACTAACAAGCCACCGGTTCCTGGAGTACCTGCGGCACCAGGACAACCCCCTCAAGCCCAACCAGGGGCCAGGGCATGTGAAAGTTGCTTTGGTAAGTAAGCTTACTTATTGGTTATAAAAAAATCATTGTTTTTTTTAATTAGACTCGGTTTTTCTGATTTGGTATTGTTATAGTGTGATTGTTGCAAGTTGGTACTCAGTTTACCATATTTCCAAGGGCCTGTATGTCTTGTCAGAGATGAAATCAAAAATTACCCCTATACAATATAAATTGATAAAGCAAATGAAAAATTGTTTATTGAGTTGTCGTATATGCTATTGTTCATTCTGTCTGAAGCATTTTTTCAATGCAATCAATAGTGTACATCAGCCCAATGATAAGTTAGTAGATATGAAAGATTTTATGCAATACAGAGTGGCGACTATTACGTAATCGTTCATTTCTTCGTAATTACTTAACCGAATGGAACGGGGTTTTCATCAAATTATAGCCAACTAATTTGCCTTCATTTGGTTGTATCAGTAGTTCTATTCTAACTTGTATTTAGGAAGTTACGATCACCTAATGGAGGGTCACAATTATTATTGGGACACCTTGTAGAAATAGGATTAAAGTTGGATATTTATTGTCATTACTTAAAGGCATATTATGCGATCTTTTCCAGAGAGCGCCCTCTATTCATGATTTTTTTTAGAAAGTAGATTTTCTTGCAGATTTACATTTCCGATCATAAATCATACATACATTCCAAGTTACAGAGCGATACGATTCCTAATGACCTCAAAATCATGGTTTTAGAGTGAATTTAGAGTGAAAAATATAAACTATGATTTTGAAGTAATTAAGAATCGTATCGCCCTGTAACTTGGAATGTATGCATAATTTATGATCAAAAATGTAAATCTGCAAGAAAATCTGCTTTCTATTTTTTTTTTTGATTTTGAGGGCGTTCCCTGGAAAGATCACATAATATACCTTTAATTCCATCATTATCTGTATATTTCTATATGATTTGATCCCTGACAGCAAGCAATTCATACCAGTGGTATTCATGGGGACCAGCCAACATGCAGTGTAGATTGTGTGCCACATGCTGGGTGTACTGGAAGAAGTGTGGCGGTCTCAAGATGCCGACAAGGATTGATGGTGAACGACCAGGACCTCTTAGGAACAGACCTGAGCGTTCAGGAATGCCTATGGGAATGCACCGACAATTCAGGTGTACTATTAGTGGATGTGGCAAGGTAATGTTCAGGTGTAGACCGTAGTGTCACAAGGATCTTATTATCAGCTTGTGTCATGTGGTACTTTAACCACTTCCCAGCTAACTATAGTGCACTGCAAGTGAAAGCTGTGTGCTGAGCCATTACAAGGTCATGCCACCTTTACAACAGGTAATACATGAAGTGAAAATTTTGAGATCCAATTTAACCCCATTTCACCGAATTCCGAACCAAAACAAGAATCAGAATCACTCCTAAAGTCATCTTGAGTTTCCTTACTATTGTCACTATCACTTGTTATCATTGAAATCCTGCGATTTATCAACATTTGTTTGGTAAGAATGCTTACAATTGTGTGAAACCATGACGGAACGCAAGCTGTCACAAATACAGTAAACAAAGATGACTTTCAACTTTGACACACGGTATTTCTTTCTCTATCCATCCACACACGGCTATCCATCGTAGCGGTAAACAAAATAGTGCCCTCTGTTGGCCATTTATTTATCTACAAACTGACGCAAGAATGATGTCTCCAGCCTGTGTAGGACGCATTTTATCAAGGTTATAAAATGCCTACTTTTTAAAGACTTTTAGCATGTTCACTGACTTAGCACAGCGCTATTGTCTCATTCAGCACGTCTAGAGACGTGCTTAGCTGGGAAGTGGTTAAGATTGCTTACATAATTAAGGGCACATCTTCAAGCACCAGTAATAAAAGCACATGACAGCTTTAACAGTTGTGGCCTTTTGGCATGGGTTGTTTGTGCAACGCATCATTATATCTCGCGCTCAACTATAACGCAACAGGGTTTGCATCCTCCTGATCAAAGAATGTTGTTTGTGGGTCAGAAAGTGTTATGCCTATCATTAGATTATCATTAAATTATGCCTGGACGAGACTAACGTCACCTCCCAACTTGATGTCACAGAGTAATGCTGCCTAGTATAAATTAAAGTTTACCTCAAGACTTAGCACATAGACTACCTATAGTTCAGTCAGTTCTAAATTGGCGAAACCTGTTAACAGCAGCGAATGAATTCAGAAGAGTGTTGCGGGCAAAACTCTCGCATGGCGCGCAATATCGCAGTGTCATTGTATGCATGACGCTTGCGTATGCCAATATCGCGCTTATACACTTGGATTACTTTTGCGCGCGGATAGATACAAACCGAATATTTTTAGCCAATTTGGAACAGATTGAACTAAAATTATTAGTACCTGATAGCTTATTGCAGATGTGTCTTGGTGGCACTAAACCCTGAAAATATGAAGTAAGGCTAACTGAATTGCTATCAGCTTCTTAGTTAGGCCACCAGACCATTGGTTTCTTTAGGTCACTGTTAATTGGCAAAGTGATACTTCATCCCTGACAAAAATATGCTTGTATGGGTTTATGAAACATTTTGCGGCCATCATGAAAATCAGAGTAACAATTGATGATGGTTGTTGCCTGCAACATACACTGAGCCAAAAAAGAAACTTATAAAATTTTAACAGATCACCATAGGGTCAGTGCACATTTCTCTTGTGTCATTGAAGCAAACAATTGGTTATTGACTGCCATTTGAAGCAATACATTGCAGTAATATTGTATCCAAATTTGGTACATTTTCATGCACAGAATTTTATTTGGTGATCTGTTAAAATTTTATAAGTTTCTTTTTTTATAAGTTTCTTTTTTGGCTCAGTGTATATTGTGAACATGATTGTACTTCACACTGTATTGTAAGGGATACAAACATTTATCATGAGTAATGTATGGTTAATTTGGAGGCACATCTCACATCAAAATGTTTTTAGCTCAACTCAATTGCAACCAACAATCACTTTACATGTTTCTGCATATATAGGAGTTCAAATTGAAAGCACACCTAGCACGCCATTGTCAGACAGCTCATGGACTGACCATCCGTACCAGCGGCAACCCTCGTGCCATAGGGCTGAAGACCCGCCAGGCATTCTTCCTGCTGACCACACCGCTGACTCGTCTCTCGCGGTTTTTGTGCAAAAAGATATTGCACATACGTCATGCGGCCAGGAACCCATTTGACCCCATTAATGTGGCTGCCATCAAACAGGAATGTAAGTACAATGTTTGCTAATCCATTTGTATTGTTTTCAAAGATGAGAAAGATGTTTTTTTATTTTCTTATTTAAATAGATTGATAAAATATATCACAGGCAATATAAACAAGAGGGCAGTACCATGTAACTAGGTTACCCAGTATTCCTGGACCAGGATAGATTAACACTAATTAAATCTATGATTTGCTATGAATGGGGATAGTGTTTCAAGGGATTATAGTAGCAACTATAGTCTAATTGCATAACTGGAAGAACGAAATAAATTATTATTTGCCGATGTGGAAAAAATAGAATGTTGAAAGAAAGAAAATGTCAAAACACTTAAATTAGAGCAGGCTTTTTTAGCTAGTGTGCCGGTTTAGTGGGTTTGCTAAATTTATAACAACTGCTTCCTGTTACAAGCAAATAGGCGATGCTTATGACATTGTGAATGAAAAGGCACAATCAAATTATACGAGAAACTGCACAAGTGCAACCTTCAGATAAATGTGTGATGAACATACCTTTTCTCACAAGTTTTGCTTATTTGCTATTGAACAAACTATTAGAAGCGATACAACCAATCATAACAGGTGAACTTTTGTTCATGGTATTTTCATCTGGATTTTTATTTTAAGAGTGCTGCTGTTGTGGTTCCATTTATGCAACAAATGTATGTATGTTTCTTGATGCTCATAACAACACAAATCATAAGGAAGCACTAATCATCAGGAAACAGCACACACTTGCATCCAATTAACATGCAAGACCTTACAAAAATCTAATAATCACAAATTGGTGTTTTGTTCTTGGTTTTATTTATCCCACACTTACAGGCCTTGGCCCTGAAGGTAAACACATAACCTAGTCATTTTTCTCCCAGCTTTTCCTCCATTGTACGGTCGAAAAATATCTGCTTGCATGTTTATGTGGCTTCTTTTAAATACATTGTTTTACAAAGGCTTTCTGGTCTATTTTATTGTGATGGGAAAGATTATGATCATTTGTGAGTTAATTGTGTGATGGGATTATTCATTTTTAGTTAAAATCAGGATCTTAAAGATTTGAAATCCTTGATCATGTGTCATCACATATTGAGCTTCAGAGATGTAACTTTTCCGGAAATTTCTGGAATTCTGGTATTTTAATGAAATCCCATATTTTCCGGTTTTCTGTCTTTTTAAAGTACCCGGAAAATTCCCATTAAAATCTGTATTAAATTTATCGTAATGATGACCATCTCCTGTTGAGAATGAATAAAACAAGTCAACAGATGGCGTTATATTCATTACGTCAGTTTTCTATATCGTTACGTCAGCAGACTATCGTGTGTTTTTTGATCGTGATGATACAATCAAGTACGTAAAAACCTTAAAAGTGCCACCAGGTAATTTTACTAATTTATTATGTCTGACAGCCTTCCATAGCAATACAAAATAGCCAAAACCCAACAGCTTCTGGGGGCGTTGCCCCCTGACCCCCACCAGGGCTTTGCCCTGGACCCCCTCTCTCACAACCGCTATGTTTTTCAGGGTTTTTTATAACATGTCAGTTACATCTCTGAAGCTTGCTCTATATCAAGATGCTGGGATACTTTGAACTAATTTCCTTTATCAAAGTATGTGGTTCTTCTTAGTAAATACTGATTAAACAAATGTGTCAAAATCAAAGATATTAATTCATGTTTCAATGTTAATCTTTAAAGTTACCAAGATTCATTTTGAGGGTGTTATAAATATTGAATTAAGAATTGCATTGTGTTCCATCCATTTGTTTTTGTATTGTTTCAAATTGCATGTGTAAATGTAAGCAATGAGATTGCTTTGTGAAGTCTGCTTATACATTATTGTATCGCTTGTAGATAGAATGAGGCTTCAAAAATGGCTCCAGCAAATGAAACATGGCTTATTAAATGCATTATTATGTCATGCGTCAATATTTAAAGCAAAATGCAACCTGTTAAATACCGCTATACATGTATTAGTTCAATGTTTGCCAAATGCTATATCCATAAAGGTACATTTTGGTCAAGTGCTAGCAATAACAAGTGAAAATATTAGGGCTGTTGTCTAGATCTTTCTTAGGGCTGTTGTCTAGATCTTTCTTTCATGTCGACATGTTGCTATTTTACAATCTCGATATAGACATATGTCGACATCAATAGTATCGAAATAGCGCTGTCAATGTACACAAGTTCAAAACCTTTAGTGTAAACATAAATATGATCATTAATTCGCCAATTTTCCACATCTTTTATTTAGTCTTATATGTGTGAAAAATGAAAACGAGATGGCGACTAATGAAAGCAACTACTGCAATCGCGAATGATTTAAGATTGAAAAAATCCCATGATGTTCCGATGAAATGAGCAAGCTTGTTTTAACAGCAAATTTAGTGGCTTTTAAATTATAATAGGGTTGCGTTTAGCAAACTTTGTAGATGTTTAGAACATACCGAGCCTTAATATAAAAGCTTTACAAATATATTGACATACCAATTTGGATATTGACATGTCGGGAAGACAGCCCTAGAAAATATGCAGCTTTTTATGTCGGCTATGAACCTTGATTGTTTAGTGTTAGTTAATGATACCCATGTTGATTCCCAACCTGTCTATGAGTCCCAAGCTAAGAACGATACAGAGATGAGATGAACTTAATCAACTTCTAAGTATTTGCCTAATTTACCAAGGACAAAAGTAGATAGCTCTAACAGTTTTGATGCTGTCAGCGTCGGAGGTTCATATTGGTTTATATTAGATGAGTCGTTTAAATCTCCCATCCGTGTCTATTACCATTCTGTTAAAACTGTGTATCTCCATCCGGCCCTACAGCATGTATAAAGTAATACTTCCTATGTTTAACCTTAGGGCAGTCTGCGGCTGCGCTAAACATCTTAAAGGGCCAAAATCGTATCTATCAAAACCTTGCAAGCCCCTGAATATGTATAAAAGTAACACTTCCTATGCATATACATTTGACAATATTTTTTTTATACATGCTGAAGGGCCAGAAAAACATACAAGGTTTCGACAGAACAACGACATTATGTTATTTGAGGCAGGCCAGACCTTGCCTGACTTATTCATTTCACAAAAAAACAGTGTTTACCCGGCCATACCCGCTGTATACATTTTGAAATTCTATTAGACTTAGGTCTAGCATTTGATATTTTCATCCACAAAATTGACTGTAAAAAACATCACAAAGATATTGTTTGCATTAATCTAATCAACTTGTAAATTTATAGATAATTTTACTCTCTTATAAGCACTTGTCAAAAGATCCGTTTTCTGTCACTGTTTCCGTCCACAGGTCAAAATCAGCTTCCCAGCCCAGAGGAAGCTAAGAAAATCAAGATGAAGCCCAAGAACTGGCCCAAAGTAGATGCTGTTGTGGCTAAGATTAGTGTGACTACTCTGGAAGAAAGGAAAGCTAGAGGTATGTAGAATAAAACAGGAAATGACGGCATTTCAGAAAATGAGGCCATCAACAACAACAAAATCCGGAATCGGATGATGATATTTCAGCATAAAAAGAGGCAAACATGTGGGTTTTTTTTGGGTGATACCCTGAAGCCTATTCTCCAGACGAGCCCCCATAAATGTTCGATGCCGTGCGCAAACGCTTGGATGTCTTGCCAAGCTCGTGTAAAAAGTTCAGGAAATGGATCAATCACCCTTTTGCATCCCTGATAAAACCATAAAAATAGTAAAATTGTAGAAATAGCGTACCTCAAGTCCCAATAATCGATCGAGTCTTTGCATAACAAGGTGTATCATATGTTTGTTTAGAGATACTCTATTGTATCATACATATTGTTATCAGTACAAATCCTTGGCACTGTGTTTTAACCCTAACACTTCCCCCCCACTTTTTTCAGAATTTTTTCTTCAACACGGAAAATCGACCAAAATATCCCCCCGATCCCCCGGGATTTGATCCAGGGACCTCTCGCACCACAGGCGAGGGATTCCACACTTCACCACGGCTGTCAAGCACAGTTCTGGGCAGTGTATTGCCCAGACTGTATGTATTGGGTCCTTTTTTTCATCAAAAAACTTCCACGCCGGGTGGTACCAACGTGCCCAGTCGTGGTATTTTGGGGTATATGGTAGTGTTAGGGTTATATTAACAAAACTTAGAAAATTTTTGAAGAAAAAAAAAGCCCAGCCATTTACCAAACCAAAACACTCTCGGATGGACTGACTGACACTCGGAAGTGTCTTAGACATTTTGTTGTGTCTTAGACATTTTGTTTTAACCATTGGTATTGTTGATTCCCTCCCAGCTGCTGCAGGTGGTGATTCAGGAACAAGTGGACCGTCTATCAGTAGCATCTCATCCAACATAAATAGGAAGCGTAATTATGAGCATTCTGGAGGTGGTGAAAGTGGACCGGCTAATAAGAGACTCATTATGGCTCCTCAAAGACATCCAGGCAAAAGAGGTAAGTAGTAAGGAAAATATCAAACTTTACCTAGAGAATCTAAAAGATTCCTTTATCATTTTGTTTTTTAGATTTTATGAAATTGGTCACATCATTCTGTGTTTGACCAGATTGCGATAAAAATAACAAGGTTGATCAATCAATCAATTTTTATTTCCATCATACCAACAAACACAAAAATGCATTGACAATTTAACAATTTATATGATGATAGAGGAGCAACTAAAAGCAAATGCCTGGCGTTGTTGCACCCCTTTAAACATTTAAGCATAACAAACTAATACAGTTGAGGTGTCTGCTTTAAATGTCCCCTGCAAACCCGAGTAGATATATTGAATCCCTCTATAACCTCTTTTCAGCATATAAATGTTGTTTTTGACTTAAGGTAGCTATATTGGCTATTACACCACTGCAGAAAAACAACTATTGTGCCAAATGAATAATATCTATACTTTTTATTTTGAGACCACATTAAAGACAAGTCTTTGCTCTACCTATTTGAGAACTTTCGGAGTAATTTGGATATTTCTTATGTTTTTCTTTATTTTTTGAAAATTCCCTAAATTTTTGGACATTTGAATATTTTCAGCCAAGTAGGAAACTGCTATGGGTCTGTCACTTTGGGGGATGGTTAATAAGCATATTACCTAAATTCTCTCGCCAGTTTTTGTGAATAAAGTGTTTACTATTTGAGAATTTTTTTTTTTTTTAGGGATTTTTTAAAGGCAAAAGTTCAAATTGACACCAAAAATACTAGAAACACTTTATTGGAAAAAGCTGGCGAGAGAATCTTCTAAATTGAATTACCTTACATATGACACCTTGTTTATTGAAATAGGAGCTATACTTCTCTTTAAAAATATTCACAAAGTTTGACTATTTAGTGTTTCTAGAAAAAATACAATTATTTTTGTTAAGCACTAACATTCCTACTCCATTCAATCCATGTTATGATTGTAAATGTGGAAATAATTAAAATAAATATTGTGCATTGGTATTTTGGCAAGAACATAATATAAAAAACAAGTTCATCTTAACGATACAAAGGGTTAAAAAAATTTTTATAAATAGTGTGTTTTGTGAAAAAAAGCAATTTTGGGGAATTTGGCAACGTGCCAAAAACCTAACACACAGTAAGTCAATGGGGTTTTTTTAAGACAAAAAATTGCGCCGTTTGAAAACGGCTTGATGGAAAAATTCAAAATTGGCATGTGAGTTTATTTTGTCAATATACACATCCTGTATCATTTTGAAGCAAATCTGAGCATGACGCCGTAGCCGATGTAGCTACCTTAAGTTGAGAAAAATGGTTGAGTTTTGAAGATGGTGATGAAGGTGATTACCATGTGGAAAAGTTGTCCAAGCATTCCAACCTTGCATGTAAAAACAACACTAATGTCGAGTTTCTTTGTGTCTTTTCAGAGGATGGAGTTCTTGCCACTGGGGGCGAGGGACGCGAGGTAAGGCAACAGGTATATCATCATATTTAGTATTATATTCGGGCAATCACTATTTGATTTAAGCTTCTTCCGACTGGCTCATTTCACCCTTCGGAGCTTACAATTATTTTCCAGACATGCATTGAATGTGGTGGGCGACTCAATGTTAGGCACAAACAAGTTTGAAATGTTCAAGAAACAAATTTTGGGGGGAAAAGTTATGCGATACTTTTTGTTTGCTTACAAAACCTGTTTATTATTACACCTTTTTCAAAAACGTTGACTTGATTTTTTTTCGGCATAACTATAGAATACCTCTCGCATGTATCTCTCACCTAAGTGCACTTAATCCTGTTAAACAGAATAGAGGGCATGGTGAGAGATACTAGGGGTGTTCTATTATTTCTATAACTACTCCATATTTCCATGCCAAATCGTGCTATAATTAGACACTATAATTAGACATCTTTGATTTCCTAATAGTTTGATCTACTTTAACTTTAATGTTGTGATTGACCTACAGGGTGATCGCATGCCGATGCAGAGGAAACGTCGTCATACAAGCTGGCTAGATGCACCAGATGATGTGTACTTCCATGCTGATGAAAATACAAGGTATGTACTCATCAATTATTGAATAAGGATGGATAGGGGGATCTTATTTCCATCAGGGTTGTGCAAGTTATCAGGCATGAGAATCTTCAGGAAAAAGCAGGAATTCCTGCTTTTTGTAGGCAAAATTTTCGCAGTTTTACTTAATTTCAGCCTGTTTTTGTTCTTTTGCCCAATTTCACGCACTCTTTCAGGAATTTTCACCACTTTCCTGCTATTTTCAAAAACTCCATTCTCATGCCTAAAGTTATGTAGTATCTGTATACTCATCAATTATTGAATAAGGATGGATGGGGATCTTATTTCCACGAGGGTTGTGCAAGATAACTATAATTCAAATCAACTATGATTATCTCTCAAAGGGAAAGTAATGCATGTCATGAAGCTGAGCAAACATAAAATGTTCACATTTGTTCTTTTGTTCTGAAAGTTAAAAGTGGGTGTTCCGATCACTTATATTAGCGTTTTTTTTCATCAAAATATTTTGATATGAGAAGAAACCTCATATTTGTCACATTATTTCTGTAAAGTTGTTGTCGCAAGATATGTTTCATCTAGAAATTATAGGCCAAAATGCAGTGAATTACTGCCAAAGGTAGTTAATCACCCAGCCAGTTTGTGTACTACTCATGCGCAAATTCCATGTCACCATGTGATTCTAAAATAAGAACCATTGGATAAATTGATAAGTTAGACTAATACTGGAACTTACTTTTTAGGTCGTCCGTAGGAAGAGACCTTATGGCAGCATCCTTCGTGTGTGTGTGTTGTGTGTGTCTGTCAACAATTTGGTATACACTTTTTGTTTTGTCCATTTCTTTTCCATACAAAGACCAATTGCAATCAAACTTCGGTCATAGATGCAACATGGAAACCTGCATATATTAATGAAATACCAAGGTCAAAGGTCATCTGAGGTCAAGATGTAAAATGTAGTACACACTTTTTGTCTTGTCCATTTCTTTTCCATACAACTAACTACCAATTGCAACCAAACTTGGGTCATAGATGCAACATGGAAACCTTCATATGTTAATGAGGTCAAAGGTCACATACCAAGGTCAAAGGTCATCTGAGGTCAAGATGTAAAATTGGCTGCATATATGTAAAATTGATTACATTTAAACAGATGAAGTACAATTGCAACCAAACTACAAACTACCCATATAAACGGACGACCTATTTGGGACTGCTGTCCCTATTTTTACAACTGCTACGCTGCGTGTGAAACCATCACACTTCATCAGGCAACTGATCCGCTGATGATGATGGGTCACGTGATAGATGAAGACAGCTTGAACTACCCCGAAGGGCCCAGTCCCAGGTGTGTGATTTCAGCTATCACACACCAATCGGAACACCTTCCTTTAAGGCAATGTGTTTTGAACTCGCCACTCAAAAAGTTTGGCGGTGTTGCAATTTTGGTGACGAATCATCAATCTCTCTTTATTAACTCAACAACTAATGTGGTAGAGCTATGGTTTAGGTGGCATTAGAAAGCCCATACATCTAGCTACATTGTGTGAATAAATAGGGTATTGTTATAGGATGTCCGACATTAATTGTATCATATATTTTTGGGCATTTCTTCCTAAGTTGGAAAGGATGGTGGGTATGTACCTTAAAAGGAAAATATAGAATTTCCAATGTTATAAATGTCAGTATGTCAAATACCTTGCTTACAGAGTAGATCGAACCCCTGAAATATAATGTGTTAGCAAATAAGTTAAACCTATATTTGCTTCTGTATCTTCCCACCCAATAGGAAATTGAGAAAGCAACTTACCATTCCAACTCAGAAGCAAGTAGCTCGCAAACCATGGCGCATCATCAATATCCCAGGATTCAGCAGCCTGAGAAAACCAGCCGCAGCGCCCTCGCCTGGGCCATCTCAAACTCAGATTCAATCAATGCCGTTCACAGCGATAGTACCACCTATTGCCATCAGTAAGCCACCGCAGCCAGAACCTATTGTCATTGATTAGGAACTCAGGATGGGCAAAAATGCTAATTATAAATACAGTTATTGTGTAATTGTCTTTTGTACCACCTATTGCCATCAATAAGCCACCACAGCCAGAACCTATTGTCATTGATTAGGAACTCAGGATGGGCAAAAATGCTAATTATAAATATGGTTATTGTGTGATTGTCTTTTTGTTTTCATCACGTTTAGTCCATCAACAGACAATTTATAGTGATGGTTTGATAAGTAGCTCATTGGTGCAAGAAAATGAAAAAAGTAGCCAAATGTGTTCAACATTTATTCTAGAGTGTTGCCTGGGTGTTCAACTGCATCATGGTTTTGATAACGGCCCACCTGAAAGATATGAGTAGCAAGTTAATATGAATCAGTTCATAAATATTCTTGCCATTTTTTCAGTGCAACATTCTTCTATGGTGACTGCAGTATATTGATTGATAAACTTGTGTACATGTGTATACATTCAAAAACAAATTTGAAACCTAATTTATTGTCTCCATGGTAATCCTTATGACATAAGTCAACCAAACATGTGGGTGGCTCAGTGGTTGAATTACAGACATAATGAACATCCATCAAGCATCCATCAAGCATCATGCTCAAATAACCCTAACCTTCATCACTACAAGACACCTCAGTTCTAGGTGCTATTCATACCCACATTTGACCCATTTTTCTCCCCTGATAGTTCCCAAAAACATGCCTGGAGAGTTATGGTTAATAGAAATTGATGTCCAAAGGATTATGATGTAACAATTCAAGTGATAGAGTGTATAGTAGACCATGTCACCTCTTGTCGATCAACAATGTTAAGTGCCCGGTTCCATTCCATGCATAGGAGAACATGCATTGACTGCTGTTGTTACAGATTACTGGTTTGGTTTAGTGTATGGTTTATAATGGACACTCCCTTCGAATGTGCGCGCATACCGGTAGGCAAGCTTTTGTTTGGCAGGCAATTCCTGCGCACATCGGCAGGCAAGCTTTTGTTTGCTTTGCCGCTGTGACGGTACAGGTGACATCTATAGATAAGGTGACATCTGATATTAATCCTTGCCCGGCAGTATGCGTGCATGTTATATTTGATTGAGGAATCATTCGTTTAAAACTTGCACCAAACAAGATAATAATAATAATACTGAACATTTATAATGCATGCAAATCTGCCAAAGCACTCATGGCGCATTGAGCAATTAAACAAAAGACACAATGAAACCAGAGCAGAGAACATTATACATATACAAATAATGCATACAAAAAGCAACAATTACACAATGCAATACATCACAAAATCAATTGAAACATCTTAATTATAAGCAGATAATAGGAAATAGAGCTCATTAAACAGTTCAGTGGTCGATCGCTTTTCCCTTAAGTAAGACCAGTCCCACATTGTGTTTGTAAACACAACATGTTACCCCATCTGTACACTCTGAAAGAACCCATTGTTGCTATTGTCTGTAACTCTCAATGTGACTGGGCAGGATTATGTTTAATATAAATAGACCTATCAAGGGCTTTTTGTAAATATATTTTCAGTGTGTTAGTGGCCGATGAATTCTACAGTATTCTGCTCATGTTTTTTTATACTTTATGTGTACATGTAGTTTTATTTGATTGAATTTAGTCCACTTAATCAATTGAATTGTAATGATTGCTTACCCAGTACATACATAGAATGTTTTATACAGAAATAATTGCATCATGTACATTGTGTATATAAGTAATTTGATCAACTTATTAGAATTGGACAGCTCTCTGTATAAAAGTTTTGCTTTTTCTCTTTAGTTCTTCCCTTAGTATGACAACACTTACTGTTACCCAGTCCCACTGATTCCAATTTAGAATAGATATAAGTACATAATTTTAGATTATTGCAATCATGTTTTTAAATTGCGATTACACCTTACAGAAACTGTTTCACACCAACTGTTAACAAAAGATTCTATATGGTTGGTTTATAGGATATAACTGTCATTAGTTGGTCATTATTATGAAATGGTATTTCTTAATTATTAAATTTAATGATCGGAGCTTGGTCTAACCATGAAATGAATTTAGGTAGATAAAGATTGTGATTCCATTTAAGTGCCAAATATGTTAATCAACAGTTTATGATTTAATCAATGATTTATGAAACAATTATCAATACTATTGAATGTTGTGTTTCTATCCATTTGGTCATTACAAATGTTTGAATCTTTTCATTTATTCATTTATGATAAATTGCAAATGTACGGATACTCATTTTTGGTTGTATAACTATTGGCATTGCCCATGAAGGATATCAGTGGCATTTAGGCTATTTGTTGTGAAAGTAATGTAAGTTCACCCAATTCTTGACTTTAGAATTGTGTGTATTTTAGTCCACAGTTAACAGGGTTTAAGAAGCCATTGGCATCTTTGTACAGAATTGTTACACATACAAGAAATACATAGACATACCATGTATTTTGGCGTATGCCATACATGAAAATGGATTCTTGTTTTTACAATGAAACAGATCGGTTAATTTCCAACAGCTTGGGTGTTCCATAATTTATTTATATGTTGTTGGGTTGCCATTTTGTGATGCTTTAAAGCACCCCTATCCTTATGAATTATTCATGTATTTAACATTTGTGCTCCTCAACTTTTTTGTGGCACAGAAAATTCCCCTTTACAGTATTTTTATTTATCCAACAATTGTATTAAATACAGGTTAGTATGTATTGGCATTGTGTCTTTGTACGATACATACATAGGGTCATCTTACGTACTATAGTTCAGTCAGTTCAAAATTGGCGAAACCTGTTTACAGCAGCGAATGAATTCAGAAGAGCGTCGCATGCAAAACGTTTGCGTGGTGCGCAGTGTCATTGAATATGTGACGCTAGCGTTTGCCAAAACCGCGCTTATACGCTTGGATAACTTTTACGTGCGCGGATAGATAAAAACCGAATATTTCTCGCCAATTTGGAACTAATTGAACTATAGAGAGGTACGTGGGTAATATCAAGATTGCTAACTATATTATATGTACAGCCGCAGCAAAAGGGTGCAGAAACAATTGAGTGGCTAATACCAACAGAATGGGATTTTTGAATGCTTCAATATGACACCTTTGTGGTTAAGATTGGATACTGCTTTCTCATTTTATGAAAAATAATTACTGACAAATTGTCTTTATTGTCGTTGTTTTTCCATGCCTAATTGCATAAATATCTTACAATGCGTTTAAATTGAAACTGCACCCTTTTGCCGATGCTTCAATCTGAATGGTAACAACCCTGTTGTAGTTTTGTGGAACAATTCAGCCTGTACTATGTAGGGGGTGTGTGTGTTTAACATTTCACTACTAAATGTTTCTATTATTTTATTTCAAGTTGTTTTTTTTTTGCGTAAAGAAAAATTCATTTATTTTTGATGGCTGTTTGACGTAAATGAAATGAGCAACACAAACTATCCTAATTCTTTTTGTATGCAAATAATAAAGTTGGGGGAGGGGGTGACTAGTTTGATTACTTCACTGAGACAGTGTAATATTGCTTACTTGTGTTATCATATCATTTTAAATCAAGTATGCTATCTATGTCACTGCCATAAGCAAGGGTGAAGTCTTGGATTAATAATAAAATGAGGTAAAATAATTCTGCGGATTTTTTTAAAAAGTAGTAATGACCAAATAAAATACTACATGGATCTAGAAACGTGCTGTCTTTGTTTTTATTTCATGTACCCGTCTTGAGTCTATTGATTAGGGAAATCTGGTGGGTTCACAGACAGAGAGATAGGTAGCTTGTTTTACATTTCTAACATGTACGAGGGGGGTATCAAAAAGTTTTAGAAATCACCCAGAAGTGAAGGAGCCAGAAACTTCATTTTGATATGTGATCATTCAGACATCTTTACTAAGTCCCTGTGCACAGTTACACATTTCTCCCACTATTTAATACCTGTCCATAGACTGACCGCCGTTGTAGAGATCCTCAGATTGACCGCAATTGGTTGATTCTCAGACTAAGTTTGGACAGAAAGGGGTCAAAGGTCATTACAAACAAGCTTGGTGACAATCTTATGGGTAACATGAGGTAAACACAGATTGACCTTTAATGACCCCTACATGACCGTTGACCCTTTCTGTCGGCACTTTAAACTATTTGTTGCGGTTTTGGGAATAACACAGTCTGAGGATTAATCAATGGCGGTCAATCTAAGGATCTCTACAAATACAATGGCGGTCAATGGACAGGTAATAAATAGGAGAAATGTACAGGGACTTTGTAAAGATGTCTGAAGGATGGCATATCAAAATGAAGTTTCTGGCTTCTTCACTTCTGGGTGATTTCTAAAACATTGTTAGAAATGTAAAACAAATGGGATCGAATGAGAATTGAGCTACCTATCTCTGTCTGTGAACCCCAGCGGCTAAATCAATTTGTTTTGTCTTCAGAGAGAAACCTGTAAGTTTGGATGGTTTCTCAACTGGACGTAAAATCTTATTTGTCATAAGTGGCCACAAGGCCAGTGGCATTTGCACTGTTGTAATATATCTACTTCAAATAATGAAGTGCTCGTTAAACACAAACCATGAACTTTGAAAATCATAATACATCATTTATGTGTTGGAAGTAGGGCACTAGTTAGGTTTTAATTGGCATACCTCTTCTGAAATGCCAAAATTCTGTATAGTAATATAAATGTGTAATCATTTTAGAAATCTATCACAGTCTGTATGTGTAATCATGATAAATCCAGAAGTAAGAGCAATCGACGGATGCGCATGCACGTACAGCCTGTTTTGTAGGTTATGCTTGGGTTGGTTTGAGAACAATGCCGTGCAAGACCTGGTTCCTAGAATTGAAAAATATCCCTTCAGGTATATTCGTCTCAGTTATATGGCTTCTTCATGTTCATGAATATTACACCCTTGGGTGTCCAACATGTAGCGGGTCCGACAGTTGGTTGCATGAATAAATGGAGGTTATGCAAACCATAGAATGTGCCGATATGATATTAGTCAGTTATGGACTTGTTAGTTTGTGCATTCACGTACCACACCAATCCGATTGGTCTCAGAAATGCCGTGGCATGTCTAAAGGGAGCACCACATCAAATCAATGCGCAATTTGTGTAAATCCTATAATAAACTGCTCCAATAAAGTATCGAAACACTTACAAATGGTCAGATTTATCGGAACCTGAATTAGTATGCAAACAAATAATTAAATAATTTGATTCACAGGCATCTTCTGCGCATTTTGACACCTCTTTTGTTGCGCTATGATGTTGTTTGGCGGATTTATGGGCACTTGAGTGGCTTAAAGTCGAATTCTTAAGTTGCAAAAGCTCCTATTCACCCCAATTCCAGAAAGGAACTCGCACAAAGCATCACACACAGACAAAATTAAGACAAAAGACACCAATTTGTTCTGTTTACTTAACCATGACAATTAATGATTGATTAATTATTGATTTATGCCTCCCATCTCTGACCCTTTTGTTTTCTTATTGAAAATTAATGCTGATATTCATTGCAATCGATTTATCCAACACGCGACATACACATCATTTAAAAAAGGCGGGCAAAAATAATGATGATCTTTTCGTTGCTGGAATAGGGGCTTTTGCAACTTTAGAATTTATATTTTTAGTTATGTTGTCTGAAAATTCATAAAATTCCTTCAAATTTGAACTTCTAGAAAACATAGATTTAGTAAAAATATTGACATTTTCCACCATTTAAAGCTAAATGTTCACGGAATACACGGGCGTGTGTGACCTAAAAAGCGAGTATACTATTATGAAACTATCAGATTCAATTTATATTGTCACAATGTGAAGAAATTGGAAGAAAACTGAAATTTAAATGATCGTAAGATTGGCCTTTGTTTACATTTTTAGACATTGTTTTGCGCTCTTTTGTTTTTCGCGTCTACGTCGCGGATATTAAGCGGCGTGTCTAGTATTACGCGCGGGAAGTTTCAGCGCGCGACGCAATGATCGAACAGATGTCGCAGCATTTGAAAAGCGCGGAACTCCGCTTAAATTCCCGCCAAATAACCATGCGCCTTTTCCTGACTCAAACTTACCAAAACAACAATTTAAAATCACCCAAAAGAACGGGAAATAATCGCTTCCGATTAGTAACTTATGATGGTAATGATAGAATCTTACTATAAATCTGGAAACGGTGTGTGTTTGTGTGTTTGTTTGTTTGTGTGTTTGTGTGTTTGTTATCCTTATTTCTCCGTTAGTTGTGATCAAAGTGGCGCCTTATTCGCATGAAAGATAGAGGAAATAACGGGAAGGGTGTTAAAGTTTATTTCAGTGAAATTGGTTAACAATTGGCTCCAAAAACAGCAAAAAACCGCTCAGATTTGGCTTATAAATGCCACTAGAATTGAACAACATTGTGCGTTGCGCGTACTACCGCGTAATCATACCGTGGTAACACGTCGCGTGCATGTTTGCGTTCGGGCTCACTGCCGCGCGCGGCACACGCACCCCTACACATGGCGCAGAAGCCACACGGGATAATGGTTATAGGCCAGTTATTTACAGTGTGTTGGTTGGGTATTTGGTGTCATGTTGGGGAGGAAGGGGGGGGGGGGAGGGGTGGGGTGGTGTAAAACCACGGGGAAATGATTTAGGATAGGCCTAGGGTTATAATGGATAGCGTTTTGCGGGGGTTAATGAAACAACCTGATTTCTTTACTCTAAGTTGGCATGCCAAACAATCTAAGGGACCGAGGGTTAATGAAGTAGCCACGGGAAATGGTTTAGGGAGGGTTGTGATTATAAATCAAACTGGTTTGGGTGTGTGCATGGGGCCGGGGGGGGGGGGGCGCTGTAAAACCACGGGAAATGTTTTTAGGATAGGGTTAAGAGTTAATGAAGTAGCCGTGGGAAATGGTTAGGAGGGTTATGATTATAAATCCACCTGATTGGTGTAGTTGCAGGGGGGGGCGATTGTAGAGGGTTTATGTGGTTTTAAAAGTACCGAAGGTTAACTTGATGCGGTTTGAGAGGTAGGGGTTAATAAAGTAGCCACGGTAAATGGTTTAGGAAGGACATGGTTATAAATCGGTTATAAATCAACCTGATTTTTTTTTTTTTTTTGGGGGGGGGTTTTAGGATAGGGTTAAGAGTTAATGAAGTAGCCGCGGGAAATGGTTAGGAAGGTTATGATTATAAATCCACCTGGTTGGTGTAGTTGCAGGGGGGGGGGGGGTGGGGGGGTGGGCGATTGTAGAGGGTTTATGTGGTTTTAAAAGTACCGAAGGTTAACTTGATGCGGTTTGAGAGGTAGGGGTTAATAAAGTAGCCACGGTAAATGGTTTAGGAGGGACATGGTTATAAATCAACCTGATTTTTTTTTTTTGGGGGGGGGGGTTATATGGGGTTTATAATGCCTTTAAAAGGAATATGGTTATAAATCAACCTGGTGTGGGGGTGTTGTAGGGGGTTTATGTGGTTTCAGAGGTAGGTAATGTGGCATAACCATCTAGCGGGGACCCGAGCGTAGCGAGGGTACGCCGCTAGTACATATAAAAGATGAAATTCAATTTTTGAAACAAGTGCCGGGTTGACACTGCCCTTAACAGGCGCAGCTTTTATGCACGCATATGTATCTTCTGCCTTTCAACGCTCGTGTGTATACGCCAGCGCCTCGAGTAGGGGTGCGTGATATGTGCTGCAATTAGTAGAATACGCAGTTACGTCACGCTCGTAATGGTAAAAAAAAAGACTATAGCCAAAACTGCATGTGCAAACGGCAAAGTGACTTATGCGACATAACAACACTGATGTCTCCCCATTTAAAACCATGGCGAGAGTAAAGTCGTTGAGTATTTACAGTATAGGTGCCCTAGGCCCACACATATGTATGTGACTTCCCTCTAAAACACAACAATAAAACAATAAAATAACAAGATACAAATCATGATTTAATGTCCGATTCCAACTTTTTTATTTTCTGTCAAAACCTTTTAGAAAAAGGTGTGTAAAATATCTCTCATTGACCATTGCTTACCATACAACATAAGAAATAAGATTTTAAATTTAATTACTTATTCTACATTGTTCAACTCGGAAATAACAAATGTTTTGGTTTCATTTCTGATTATTAGTATCCACTTGCAGATGTTTCTAAGTCCACTATTAATCAAAATTACTGAAAATTACAATTAAAATAATTTCTTTGGATTTGTAAAGTTCAGACACCTTTTGAATCCCCTGATGATTCAATTTGTTTTGCTAACATATACTTTTGTCTCCACTTCTTAAGACCGATAGGCAAAGAGCTATGCAATTATTTCGTCTTGTCAGAAAGTAAGTGATTGAAAAATCCTGTATTTGGACACAAAAATGGGGAAAAGGTGTGTTTTTGTCTCTGAATTTTAACAATCCTTTTTTGAGTAGTTTTAGTATCAAAAAAATGTTCTGATCATTTTTAGTGGCCAGGTAAGATTGCAAATAAAATAATATATAAAAACTTAGCCAGGTATAAATCCTCAATCGCATTTCTCAAATGATGACAGTTAGATAGGTGACCTTGGATGACCTCTATGTTTGGTGATGTTAAATTTTAATATTATTTTTAAGGAGAAAACTTTCAACATAATTGACATTTAGCTTATGTTTCTTAAAGTTGAATACTGATTACTGATCCAAATAAATAATTTAATATAGAAATGTTGTAATTTAAGAAATTATCAATGTTAATACTTTTTGATTTAGTAAAATGGTTGGGCAATAAATTAATAAAGTATTACGATTTGGTCCAGTGGATTAAAACTTGAAAATCTTTTTTTAATTAAATCTTTATTTTTAAATAACAATTAAAACAAGATTCTGTTCCTTTTTTAGACACAAACATGGTGAAAACAATGGTCAAAACTGGAATAGTTGCAGCAGGAAATGTAATATCATATATGACGTACATACTTATCATCCGTTTACAATATAAGAGTCCTTGAGGCTTATCAAAAACATATCACACACACACAGTTTACTCTTAAATTGAACTGCTCAGTTTGTTCAGTTTAGTTCTGCAAATAGTCCGTGTCAGGCTTCAATACAATCAAGACTAATGAGACAAATACAATTTTTGTAAGGTTTTATTCACATTGTGATTAGGCTATATTAACAAAATCTTTTGTCTCGAAGCTCTTCAGTGCTTCAAAACCTAATGCGGGTTTTTTTAAAGGTTTTTTTATAAATATAAAATATTGAAATCCTTGTAAAAGTGACCTTTTTTTATTTAAAACTATGTGTTCAATGAAAATCTGAAAAATCGGTTGTTGTTTTTTTGAAGAAAAAAAAAATAAATCTTTTTTCTTCTTTTCTAAGGCGCATCAATTAACGGGAGCTTTGAGACAAACAATTTTTTAATATAGCCTTAGTTTAAGATCTATAGTTGGAGCTACTGTCCCACTTCCTCTTTCAAAAATATATTGCAATGATATGTGATAACAGTTTCCCACAAATCACATGTCATTGACGGCTTTAAACCCAAAACATGTTAGTTTATCAAATAATGTATCTAACTTAAAACATCACAATAACATAAATAAAATAATCTAAGTATACTATTATACAATATAATAACATGTGCTATATTACACTGTACACAAAATACTACCTTGCTTGTTTGAAGGTACACAGGGTTGGTCAATTAAATGGTTCTTCCTTGTTGTATACTCGCCCTTTAAGAATCTGAACAGAGATACACCAAGTGCTTTTTTTACACACTTGATTTTGAGCAGATGGTCTCAATTTTTGACATAGAAATTCCAGTCCAGAAGCATGCAAATGTACATATCAGTTACAACTTCAGCTCCTAAGTATAAATATCACTGTTAAAATCTTTTTGCGGAGAGTATGTTTCCAGATGACAAAAAATGCAATTGCAAATTTTATTATTATCCAGCATTAACAGTAAAGTTATTCATTGAATGTGTATGTCTACATGAAGTGTTCAAGTGACAATGTAATTGAAAAGTTTTCCATAACATTTTGCTTTAAAGATAATTGAAATAGTAACTGTAAGCCTCATGTTAATTTTCACTGTCATGTAGACTTTTTCAATGGGTTCTGTTCTAGGCTTAAGTTATATGTGACAAGACACCACAAAATGAGAGTAAAGTAGCAACAACAAAAAAAAAAAAAATCTTTTTTTCTTCTTCACATTTTGAGAAAGTAGATGTCCTCAGCTTTAAAATGACACCAAAGTTGTTATAATAGGCCATTCCAAAGTGAAATTATGATAAATTGAAGTTAATCACCGTTGAATTATTGAATTGGCGAAAACGGCCTTCAAAGTCAGTGAAGCTTAACAGGTGTATGTATTGCACACACTAAGGGTGTACTACAAAAATGCAAAATGTCCTAGCAACAAATTTGATACACTTATTGGATTAACTTTTAAGACCATACCAAATTTGCCATAGGAAATACTATTTTACACCATGGAAATGAGATGTAAACAAGGTAATTTCGAGACATTTTTTTCTTTCTTTGCGTTCATTTCTCGAGATGTAAGAATAAAATGCCCTCTCTAAAATCACTTTAAAAACATTGACCCAAAATATTTTCTTAATACTTCGGAATGTGTTACATAATAGTTTGTCTTTCCGAAAATGAAAAGATCTCATTTTGACCTCCCCTTGTCAAATCAACTATTTCAGGCCATAACTCAAAATCAGCCCCAGCGACTTTATGCTCATTTTGTGGTGCCAGGTCACATAGAGAAGTGTGCAATCTGCAATATTGATTATTGCGCCTATCAAAATAAATTATTAGATGCTTGAGCATGTGCATTTTTTACATCTTTTTCTTCAGTCTTTTTATATATCTTTTAAAATCAGAAAAATACATTTTTAATCTAATGTTAAATCTATGAAACACAAAAACACCATAAAATACATAAAACAATAAACTCAAGTTTGACTCTGAACCAATATGTACACTTAGCACTCTGATACATCAGAGATAAACTCTGTTTTCATATATAAATAAAATATTTTACACAACTTAAATACAGGACTTTCTAAACACTTTACATATCACATTTTTTGTGTTTAAGTGTGAACACATGGTGAACAGCCATCAAATTGTTGTGAGTGACATACCCTAGCCTTCAATTCAAAGGCGTTATGCCACCACTCCCATCTGCAGTTTTGAAAAGAGTTCAGTTTGAGTCAAGTCATTTGAATCCCAAATTCAACCAGGTTGAGTCAAAGATAGTGACTTAATTGAACCACTGAATGTTACGTCTATAGTCTATTTATCACAAAACAGTGAAGGCACTACATCCTTAAAGGCATATTATGTGATCTTTTCCAGAGAACGCCCTCTATTCATTTTTTTTTTTAGAAAGTAGATTTTCTTGCAGATTTACATTTCTGATCATAAATCATACATACATTCCAAGTTACAGAGCGATACGATTCCTAATTACCTCTAAATCATGGTTTTAGAGTGAATTTAAAGTGAAAATAATAAACTGTCGGATTATCCGACAGTTTATTTTCACTCTAAAATCATGATTTTGAAGTAATTAAGAATTGTATCGCCCTGTATCAGATCAGATCAGAAATGTAAATCTGCAAGAAAATCTTCTTTCAATTTTTTTTCGATGTTGAGGGCATTCCCTGGAAAGATCACATAATATACCTTTAATACCAATTGAAGTACATAAACGTGTGTGCTTACTTGAAGCCTGTCTTATACACACACACAGTAGAAAGATACATATGTGTATGTAAACACTGCATCTGTTTAATTTCCATCACTGTCTAGAGGAAGATAAATAGAGTATAGTCATAACTCTGTTAAACCTCTCAACTATTGCTAACATTAAAAATGTGCTATCTTTACTTTATTGATGGGTGGCATAAGCTGTGCGTTATTGAAAAGACAATCTAACATATAGTAATACTGCATAAGGGCCTTGACGCACAAAATATTTGATCAATCTTTAAATAATTGGTCTTCAACCAAAAATTAATGATGCAAAACCTTCTCACATAGCTATGTTTAAATCACACTTCTCACTCAGACTTTTGTCAAATCTTGAACATTTCTAGTCTAATACGTTAGTTAACCGTGTCATTAACTATTGAGGTGTCAGATATTTTGATTAATTCAGTCTACACTTGCCAACAGGTTGATTTTTGTCAATTGTAAAGTCATTCATGGCTAGACAAAGCACTGTGAACATTCATGGGAAAGTTCAAACATGAAGATAGTACATAAATAAATGCTATTTTTAACATTTCAGTGAATGATTGATATATTATGATTTTGTTGCGTGGTTATATATCTCGGTCCTCATGATACTAAAGAGAGTTTGGCAAAACCAGTAAATATTTGTTACGTTGAGCTTTGTAAAAGTTATTCCATCAAATCTAACAATAGCTCAGACCTGTTCCATAATTATCAACTCCTAACTTATGTACTTACAAATACCTCTTTAGTGCTGGTTACAACTGCTATCAGCTATACTCTAAAGAAACTACTTAACAGTCTGGGGTGCAATTTCTGACAGCAATAATCTACTAAGTATTGTGTGAACTATGCTCTAACCTTACTTAACTAATATCATAATCACCCATTTATCAAAACATCTAGAAATCAAAACATATGATACTACACACTACAATCCTGCAGGGATTCAATGAATGAATTGTAATAGGCTAGTCATATAGCTTATTCAATACCAAATAAATAAATAAACATTATGAGACTGGTGCGTTTCCCTATTCCAAAATAATCTGTACTTTTGGCAAACTGCAGCACTCGGCACATTGATACACATAAACCATAACTGTTGTCTATTTCTAACCACACTAAACAACTATTTGCTAATCACACTCCACAACAACAAAAAAGCTTTGAGTTGAGAATTTGGAGTTGGGGGGAAAATAAAGTTTCATCTTTTTATAATAAACTATTATTTATTTATCACAAATGACTTGATATTGAGTACAAAAATAATAATTACATCTGAATTAAAGAACTTTGTCATGATCTTAAATTTACCTAAATTCAGATATTTAACCTTACGAGATGATTACTTTTGATTAGAGATGTACATAATGTTCAGTCGGTATGGCATTCCCATACATGTTTGGTGCATGATTAATTTGGCAGAGTGTGTATAAAGTCTAATCTGACCCGTTTTCAGCTTTTCCACATGTTTTTCGTCTAAAAATGTATCTTTTGCTCATCTACCTCACCAAAGAAAAAAAGTATAATGTTCAATTTATAATTTATAAATCACAAGATTTTTTTTGTAATACTAGATTATCATTGATTCTTATTGATTGGTTCTGATGTTAAATAAACTTTATGATAAAAGATATCAAATGTAACATAGAGTTCCATTCCAAAAGGAGCAAAATCCACTTTTTATGATTCAAGATTCCCTTTACGAGATTGATAAAAATGGTGAAATACATATGCTACTGTTAGTTTCAGGTACATAGCTCTTATAGATCCCAATTTATCTAGAGTATTTAGTATTCAGTATTTACCAAAAATTGAGACAAAAATCTGATTTGATAAAAGTTACATAATATTGTATTGTGAGGTTTTGGGAATGCCAGGGAAATATTGTGAATACACAATGCTTAATTTTGCTACAACATGATATAAGATCAAACCAATAATTTTTCTTTTACATCTTCCTTATCAAAATATTCTTGTTCTATTATCCATTAAATTACACAAACCCTTCTTATGAATGTTTTGTTATTCTTCTTCAAATCACGCAACTGTTCATATATATCAACTTCTTGCCATAATCTAAGCCAATAAACTACAATTACTAAACATACAAGTCTAGTCTATCTATGCCATTGTTAACATATGAGTCATTGAATTATGGATCATGCATATAAGATTGTTTAAAACGATATCAGTATGTCTCTCTTTGTATTCAACTTTCACTCTCTTCCAAGACAGGGAGTCTTTCTCAGTAACACACATACTAGGTGTATGTGTGTTTTATATTATGCACCTCAAACTTACATTTCTGCCTTGAGAGCGTAGCAAGGGCTATTTGGTCACAATTTCAAACACATTTGGAGTAACAAGTAACTGTAACAACTTTTTCAAACCTCATACAGAATCTGAATCATATTTATCTGGACAGCAGATGCTATAGGTTAATCAGTTGAAAATTGGCGTTTTTTATCAATCCTCACGCAAAAGTAATCCAAGCGTATAAGCACGATTTTGGCATACGCAAGCGTCATGCATACAATGACACTGTGACATTGCGCGCCATATTGCGCCATGTGAGCGTTTTGTGCACGACGCATTTCTGTAAACAGGTTTGGCTAATTTGGAACTGACTGAACTATAGTTGTCATTATATAATGATAGGCCTGTTTTTCAGCCAATGGATGTACGGCACACAGCCTCCTGGCCACAGTCAGACACATGCAGGCACACTCAGATCAAGCTCACTGCGCATGTTTAAAAACTCACAAAATTGTAGTAACCAATCAGAGCATTAAATCAAGCTTACGTATTGAGCACCAAGGATGTCAATTGGGACGATTTTGAAAGGCAAGTTGACCTGGCATACTTTATATGAGGTTAACCTACTGTGACATGCCTCCATATGACTTGATCAGTTTTATGTGGTATCTATCATTATACATATCACATATCGCATGCCATTCGTTTGTAAGCTATCAATCAGATCAAATTGGACTCTTCCATTACCCAAGTCCAAGTGTGACCTTATTTTCACAATCGCACACATTTAACATTCATGAAAACAATTATAATAACAACAACATTATCTCCATTGACTAAAATGTCTTCAGCCTTCTTCAATTCCAAACAGTATTGATACTTTAAACCCAAATGCTTTCATTATTACAACAATTTGTATAAAGATACAAAATCAAAATATCAATCATTTTGTCTATAGTCTCCTCAAGGACCGTTTGTCCATTACCTTTCTATGTGGCAACAATAGTAACTTATAGTAATAGACTACAACTTCGTAACACTATATCAACTTTAGAATCTCTTAAAACAGAGAATATCCATTATTAAAGCACTATATCAATAACCATGGTCATTAACTTTAATAGCTTGCTGCACTTTATAGTTTGTTCATTAATGAATAAGCAACAACATGTGAAGCTTGTGTTTTAAAGCCCTGTTGGGCAAGATTTTCTTCATCCGGATCCTGGACTTTCCTGTACCTGACTCAACCCGATTCTCAAATTATTTTCCAATCCCGGACCGTTTTCTTTTTGTCAACCCCCCACACCCCCACCCCTGTATGGACGCAAATTGTTAGATTCAGTTCATGCTTGCTTTTCAAATGTTAAGCATTTTGAGTCGCTTCATATTTTTGGCAATAACTGCTTTTTACATAAATGGAAAGTATATAAATAGCTAGGAATAATTTAGATACCTTTTTCGAACCATTGTGTTTGAGCTCCGTAGCTTTCGAGGTCATCACGACCCCTTCATTCAGCGTAGTGTTTACTTCCCTCCGTTTGTCACATGACCACCTTTTGGGCGATCACATGACAGCAGGTCATCGTAGATGGCGGGTAGGTCGTAGCCGGTGTATATAAATAGCATATAGTGCATTGTTTGTGTTGGAAAGAATAATTTGAAATGGATGGATACGCACTGTAATGTTATATGGATTTTTTAGGCTTAAAATGATTTCCCAGCCCCTTATGTTAAGTGCCCCTCCCTACCTGACTCAACTACAGGCTCCCTAGACTGGACTGGTAAATAATGGGAAAGATAAATCCCGACCTTAAAAGGTAACATCCAGACCAAATGTGTCAACAAAAGGCCACATAATATTAAGGCAACATCAAGACTATATATAAAGGCACATAAAGAAAATAGCTGTACATATTTTACATAAGGCTATCTTATTTACATTTTGATGACTCAATCTTTCACTGGCTGGCATGCATATCTAGGATACTTTTTCACATGGTATATTTACATTCTGTCCTATGTACAGTGAATCTTGCCAGTACTCTGTCCTTGCTTCATTGACACATCAAGTGTTCTTAGCTTCCACCTCCGTGCTAACTAACACAAAGAGTTTTACACCATGACACGTCAAGTGTTTTACACCATCTGTTCGAGTTCTCTTTCCACGTTCAGTTTTTTGCGTGGCGGCGACTCTTGCAACTCCATTCTGTTATTCTGTGCCTCTAACGTCTCTGCTTTATAAATAGATAACACAGAACTTGAATTCGCTTTCAGCTGCCATTTTGTCTGCGCGGATACTGTACGAGGCACCTCGTACTCACCGCTATCAATAGTCTCTTCTCCTTCACCGTCTTTCCTTCGTTCTTCTTTCCATAATAGTTTCTTTTCCTCTTCCGGTTTCATCCCTGTTTCGTTCTTTACATATTCATTATTCCTCTGTTGTAACTGATTAACCTGGTGGTGAATCATCGTCTCTTGAGCACTGTCATTCGGGATTGGAGCTTCCTCTGTGACAGGCTTTTTGTTTCTACGATATCGTCTGTATAGTAGGAGTGTCACACCTATTACAATGATGGTAAAGAGCACACCGAGCATGGCTGCAAGTATTGCGGTAGTTGACGAACCTGTTTATAAAAATTATTAACGAAAAAAGATAATTAAGTTTTAGCTTGAATGATAAACTTATGACACACTTTGTTGAGTGGAGAGATAAAAACACTTCGGAGATATTCTGTATTTCTATAACACATTGGTCATAGTAAAAGAAGCCTAGATCATGGTGAAGCAAATACCTCAATGTATTTTAAATTTTAAACACTGAATGTCAAATGCAGTAACTTCTTTAGTCATCTCAAGATGTCCATTTAGGCTATTCAATAACGGTTGTGAATTTCCAATACATGCCTAACTTGCCTTTCAAATTAAAGCTTATGCCACTGTCAGTGAAACCAAACATGTTTTTTCCTTCATCTAAACTTTATGACAGAATATGTATCCACATTTTCCAAATGATGCATGCTTTCTCTCAAAAATGATAAATCTTTGACCATTTCATAGGGTCTTTTGGCAATCTACACACGCATTGCCTGTTTTATGAGGAATGTCGGACGCACCCAACTAGTTATAGCTTTATGGTCGTTTTTGTCAAAGCACCTTCACTTACCTTGTTTCTTTGGTTGGTTTGCATGGCCCACATGCTTCTCTACTTTAGCAATAGCCAATATGATAGAGCTATTTGTTGATTTGGTCATTATGTTTTCCACCATTGCATCAGCTATGCTCTCCGTTGTATCACTGTCACCTCCTCCATTCACAGACTAAGTTAAATGATAAGTGAATTAATTACAAAGGTGAAAATAACTGACAGTTAGGTCACAGGGAAATCCCCCGTTCTACAGGCCTCCATTGCCTTGGAGACTAACATATAATAGTCCCCAATTTAAGCTTGAAACGTTTTCCATGAATCTGCATGGTAGGATAACAATGTAATGATGGGAAGCAGGGTGTGGGAATCATGAATCAAACAATACTTAGGTATTTTTGCAATCCATGGGAAAGGTATTTTTGCAATCCATGGGAAAAGTGTTGAATTAACTCAACTGATTGACTGCCTGTTAGTTGTTTTGAGGGTACTGTGAAGAATCTTAACATTTCTTACTTATGGTTTTTTAATTATTTTTTAAAAAAACGTCATATTCATAGCCATACTTCCACAATCACCATTGAATAACATAAACAAAATTGTTACCACAATTATCTATTCAAATGTTACATTTTCAGCATATAATTTCCCATCCGATTTAGATCAAACTAACCACTGACAGTGCTACAATCTTGTACTACGTGATCACCCAGTCAATCTCGTACCATGCTCCGCCAGGTGTCCAACTTGTGAAAAACCTTAAAAGTTTTTTAACCTGACCTGTATAGCTTAGTCGGTAGAGCATCAGACTTGCACGCACGAGGCCCACGTTTGATCCCCGGTGCATGCGGAGACCGAGTGATTTCCCCTCAAATTTGACCTGTTTTTCTCCCCTGATAGTAATTCAGAAAACAACGCCTGGGGAGTTAGGGTTTTGGAGAGATTTGTATGCTCTTTTTTAATTTAATTTGATATGTTATGAATTTGTTTTTATCTGTACGTGAAAGGATTATCCCTCTCAAAATGTGCTATGTCGAATAGAATATTATATGATGTGGCTGGCAATGCGAGTAAATATCAGCAAGGTACTCACCAATGTGACCATGACCGAGTCAGTTTGATCCTTGGTTCTTTCACACAGTACAATAACAGAGACTCCCTTTGTCAAAGTATGTACACTGCATAGCTGACGCAGATCTGAACAGACATACTCTACAGACACACCCTGCAAATGGACAATATTGATGATGATACATTTATTATACGCATATTTCAAAAACAACTATTTCAACTGCGATGAACTTTGCTATTTCAAGATACACAATAGGGTAAAAACAAATTGAAAACCTTCTATAACCCTAACCCTACTACACCACATGGCAACAACACGGCCAGCCTGTTTTTATAACCTGGCGTGCAATATTTTGGGCTACAAAATGGACCCAGGCTATATTACGAGGCGAATATACTGAGCCGAGTAGCCTTGGCAGCCGTGGTGTAGTGGAATGGAGATTGGCTTTGGTGCAGGAGGTCCGTGGTTCAAATACCGGGGGTCGGGGTGACCTTTCGGGTGAATGTTCTCTGTCAGAAAAAAAATATGTTGCCGTGTGGTGTTATAGAGTTAGGGCTAAGATACATTTTTCAAATGACTCTATTTCATTTTGCCATTGGCTATTGTAAACTACAGGTTAGAGAAATGACTGACCTACAGTAAAAAAATGATTATAAAATGGCAACCTGTTGAGATGATGAAATCCATCCCTTTGTGAGAAAAGAGAAATACCTAATATTTTGTGACATAATTAGGTGGTGTCTGTTAGCAGTGTTCATTAGTACTGCAACCGCAGTTTGGTGTTACTTGGATGGCACACCAATAGCCAACCCTGAATGTTAAAAAAACTTGGTGAACCAACTGGCAACTCTGAAGATGATGTTTCTTCGCGCTAAAGTGGATCATTTCCATTCTGATGAAATCCTTCGATGTATGAGGATGAAATATTAATATGTGAGTATATTAATTGGTTTTGTCAAACAGATTGTTTACTTCAATGAATTTCAACAAACCTGATAAATCTTTTCACCGATATCTAAATATAATTGAATAATTCAACTAGAACTAACCCGTAAATTCAGACCTTTTATTATCAAGATATTTTACCATCCATCTGGATGAATGGCACAGTGCATAACAGAAACAGTCATACCATGTTCCAATAACTGGAAAAGGCATATCACAGCACTGCATTCATGATTCAACAACTCCCCTTTACCTTAAGTACAGTAGCAAAGCGTTGTCGATTTGAGTTCAACAACGCTGCTATGGGCAACCATCGCGCCGATCAATCCGCACCACGCGGATACTGTATTCACGCGATCGCAGTTGCAATGTGTGTTGTTTTTGGAATGACCATGCCAACTGTTTTCATCGAGTTTTGAATCTTACAGGAACTTAATTATAAGTAAGTTTGGTCATTTCAGTTTTTTGATAATTGAATGAAATGGTTAATAATGAAGTAGGCCTGCATTAAAATAATGTTCTTATTTGCACGTCTATTTATGAAATGGCGTTCAAATCCCTAGTCGTTGTTGAACAGGATTAAATCATGTTACAGCATATGTGCATCACCAATCGACAACTCGCGTTTTGCGCGTGCTAAGTGTTTATTTCACTCGGGCGTTGCCCTCGTGAAATAAACCACGCAGACGAGCGAACACCGTTGTCGATCGGTGATGCACAACGCTGAAACATGATTTGATCCCTTAGTATTCACCATGGAATATACACCAAACTAAATTATTCCCACGCTTCTTACACAAGTTTGTAAAGGAACATACCTAGATAATAATCTTTGAACATCAAACAATCTCCAATATGAGTGGGTGTCATTAATAGAGGCACACCTGGGCAATACTTTGTATTACCCTCAAACTATTCATAAGGTATGGTTGTGGTATTGCATTCATGATGAATGCCATGGCAATTCCCACAGTTCCACACTTCTGACGTGAGTATGTATCTATATATTTCCACACTTCTGACGTGAGTTATGTACCTATATACTATCTCTGACCATCAAACCATTCAGTAAGTGTGGGTGGCATAATGAAGGACCCATCTTAGTAATAATCTCTATGGCCATTAAACTAGTCAGTAATAAGTGTGAGTGACATTGTTAAGGCATTGTCAAGGCATTGCATACATTTGTAGATATTCGTGTGCCAAAACATATACCCCATAGAGTGCTATTCCCACGTTTCTCGCACAAGCTGTAAATGCAAATGCCTGTACTAGGCAATGATCTCTATAAGCATTTAACCTTTTTTGATATGTGACCCGTCACATCAAAATGGACATGTTGGAGGCCGGAGTCAAATCTGAGTTATTGGTATGACTTGCAAGAGCACATGTTAAGCTTTGAAATGATACCATGTTGAAGCTAATCGGACTTTGAAATCACAAGATATGATTTGAAGAAGCTTATTTTTTATTATTTTTTATTTCACCAAATATATTTGCCTCCATCATGTCTTTTTAGATGTGACTGGTCACATATGCGCTTTAAGGTAATAATTATTAACTTGTTATAGCAGTGCATTCACAAGTAATGTAACGTGTGCCATCTTACAATTCTCATAAGAGTGGTAGGCACGTACGTAGACAACAACAAGTTCTGATTTCACAACATTTTGTTAAATAGTTGTTTAAGTGTGACAATAACTTGATCTTATGTGTCATTAACATTCTATATTTCAATACAATGTACTTATCAGTCACGTTTATCTTGATACATTCCAAACAATAAAGTAATTGGATCACTGGTTGCAGGCCATTCATGTTTCATTCCATTAGTAATGGCTCAACAGTTGTTGTTAGATACAGATGGATTAATATCGCAACATTCGTAAGCCCAAGTAAAATATCAAACATGTTTCTCATCCCCGCCCTTACCAAATTTGTGAGATGTTCACAAATTGTTCTGATTTTTCTGATTTCCTAACCAACTTTGTTTCATTAATTGTTGTGTTAAAAAGAGATAAAGAAGTTCTTGGATATCATTTATAAACACATTCCATTCAATTTTCACGGCTAGGGTTGTAGCAATGAGGAAAAACAAATAACAATGAAGGCCTCCATAATGGTATGATATGATGAAAAAGTTTCAACAATGAGAATTTAGCATATATGGTAGTAAATTTGGGAAAAATAACAAATAATAAGGGCCTCCCTCTCCGATTAACAAGTAGTTTGGACATGAAAAATGTAAATTTTGTTACTTGGCCTAATGATAAATTATTTCATCAGGTTTTGTTTGAAATTAAATACTGTCATTTCAATAAACTCATTCAATGTAATGAATAGCTATAGCACAAACCGGAGAGGTTTGATGACCTTGTTAGCGAGCCTTGATAGCTAATCCATGGATAAAAGTAAAATTTACTAAATGAATTTATTCAATTTTGTTTTAAAAAAAATGCTTTCTGCTCAATAGAAAACAGTTGCACAATTTCAATGCAAATAATGTGTTTTTATCAATAACACCATCTGTGAATATGAGCCACAATTGATATAAAGTTGAAATCAGACAGTATGATCAGAATTTTGTATACTTATATTACTTAACATGTGTACTTTTTATTTGAAACAGACTATAACAAAAACTCACCACAGGCAACAGATTCGTAAAGAATGTCAATTTGAAGGCAATACACTCTGGTGCAAACTCTGTAGCATTTGGATAGCACAATTGATCTTGATTTTCCGGGTATACATCCAGTCTATCGTGATCAAGACATACTCCCCAGGGGTCACACGGAGCTGTGAGGCAGCTATCGGCAGGTGTAGACACGCATACTTTGTTTTCACCGCAGGAAAAGTTGCTGCTGAGATCTTGGGTTCTACTCCTGTCAGTGGTGAGGCATACAGGTGGACCACACCACACCTGTATAATAGAGATTTAAAGATAGAGAAGGGGATATGTAAGATGGATTGTGATAGCTATGTCCGATGGGTCCAAAAGTAGCTGGCATGTTTGAGTAGTCCATTGCTACATGGATATAACTAAGGTAACTAATCCAATTTCTGAAAGCAGGCCTGGACCTTCATATTTTTTGGTACCAGCCAGTCGGGCAGGTAGCTTCTAGAAGTTACCCGTCCAATAACAAAATTACCAGCTCACATTTGTTTCCCAACTCACAAGTACACTGAGAAATCTTCGAGTTTAACGAAAGAACTACCTGCCAGTTGGGCAGGACTTTGCAATTTTACCAGCCCGGCACTAAATTTCAACCCATGGGCAGGCGGGCAGGTGCTTATTTCCAGCCCTGCCTGAAAGTCTACCTCGCCAAAGGATTGCATGGCTGAAGCTTTTATGAGGTATTTGACAGGGCCAAGGTATTCAGAACCAGATTCTTGTCGTTTGTAAAAGGGAAAGAGGTGTCAATATGTCTATCAATCAGGTTGCAAGTTTCAGACCAAACAAGTTGATTTGCTGTGAAAATCTTATCCAACAGGTTACCAATTACAAACATTAATAGAAAATAGAAATCTAATTGTGTGTTTTCTGCTTAAAATGGAACTACGATTATTGTTCCAGAAATAATCTCAAAGCAATAGTAGTAACATCTCTGAAATTGTACAAAATAGTCATTCAATAAGAGTGCAGTAACATTTCAGCACAATGACTGTCACTCACGATTGATGAAGGTAACACATATAATTTGTATACAAATTGACAATACTAGATAATATTACTATTAACCTCATGTCACATTGCAATGCTATCATTCAAACTGGGTTGCAATCATTCATTGACAATAAAATATACAATAGCTCCCTTGTTGAATTTTTTATGGTTAGTTCTCTCGATAATTTTGAATTAAATTGTTTTTTTAGGGCTCCATGACATAGCTTTCCACTTTCCACGTGGCAGGCGTCTGCAGACGACACTCCAAAATTTCACATGTTTCAAAAATGTCAAAACTATTGAATCTCATTACCATATTTGGAATCAGCATGTTAAAAATATGTTTTGTATATGGTAAAACTAAAAGCTGCATGGAAAGTGTTAAGTATGTGTCATAATTTTCCAGTTTTTCAGTTTTCATAACCCAACTAAGTGTGCACTTTTGCCTATTTAGTTAGACCTGTAGCAAAAGCATGTGATGTGTAGTCGCTAATGAATTTACTATGAATTGTGGGCTATGTTGAAAAAGTCAATCTACTATTTATCCATAACACATCAAAGGAGACAGATGGTTAAACAATCTAATTCAACACACAGCAGCCATCATGTCATCAATTTATTTGTATCGATCCTTTTTAAAAATCTATTCAGTCAATTGTAGTCTGCCACAATGTCAAGTTCAATAGTGAATATTTTCCCACACTTTTCAAGTCAAGGTAACTACAGTCAGTCTAACTCTAAATACAGTGTTAATCCTCATTAAATCCCCACTCATTCCCACAGAATAGTTTGTTTTGGTAGAGATTTACTGCATCAAAAGAGGCATTCTATTTCTGTTAATATTGAGTCACAAACACCTATCGGTATATATAACAAAACCAAATGGTGTGTGAAGTATGCTGTCGATTCCTACCTAATCATGTACTTAAAACAGGCGACACACTTCTTGTCATTACAATGATGTCTATGTCATTTGGTCATAGAACATTTACTTCAACTGCACCCAATGAAATTTAATTTGCCTTTCAAGGTAATGTTCTGATTGCTGGGCTACTTTTCTAATTGACGTTTTATATTCTACATGAAGAGTCATCCTTAAAATATTAGTATACTAGTATTCCAAAGTTTGAGGTGCACAACTCAAATGGTTCTTATTTTAGAAGCACAAGGGGACATGAAATTTGGCCATTGAGCAATTAGTACCGTACACAAACTGGCCGGATGGTTAACCCCCTTTGGCAGTAATCAACTGCATTTAGGCCTGTAACTTCTAAATGGAACATATCTTGTGACAAAAAATCACAGAAATAATGAGGAAAATATGGAGTTTCTTCTGATATTAAAATATTTTGATGGAAAAAAAAGCTTTAGTGATCGGAACATCCACCTTTATTATTCCAAAGATGTTTTTCATAGTCAAAGATTTAATCTTCAATTATGCCTATGCCCTTCAAATTTGCCAGTGTTATTCCAAAGCACCTGCATTATCTGCTGATAGAGTTTTTCTTCAACTGTGACCTAACTATGAAAAACAACTTTTTTAAATTGAGTCTCAAGTTAATGAACTCAATTCACCTCAATATTTGCGAATGTTAATTAATCAACCCCCTCAAGAAAAATCTTAACAGATTTTGTTCAAAATCAGCCAATAATTAAGTTATGGATGATTGCCAACTTTATGTACTATTACAAGTTGGTTGTGGCAATATCTTCATTCAATTTTAACATTTTTACACTGTTTCTAGATGAATTGCATATTAACAATACTCAATAATCATTTTAAGTATACAATTATTGTTATTAGCATAACCTCAGCATTCATGATCTCGAAAATTCCAAAAATGTCATCATGACCTAAGCCGATATATAGTGATTTAAATGAAAGATAGTAGTAAAATACTATATCAATTTTGAATTTCGGGTGTATCTTTTTTGTTGTTGAAATGATGAGTACTACGCCATAATAAACAGTTGACTAACCCTTCACAACACCAACAAAAGCAAAGTGTCATGTATAGCCTTAGGTGCCTTACCTGGTGTCTTTGTGCTAAGATTAGTGCTGCAAATAGGCAGTTTTATGGCTCGATACACACCAGTGGATGGGAAAATATTGCCAAAGTGATTGTCATCAATTATGATTGGATACCAATAATGTGTCATAGGGAATATGATCAGGTGGTACCATGTTTGAGCTTTCGCTTTATTTATGGGCTGGATGAGGTCTAAGGCCTAGTCGGTCGGGATTTTTTTATTTTATAAATCGCCTGCTTTGGGGACTTAACATAGCCGAAAATGAAAGCAACCAGTCAGAAACTTTCATACTTTGTTCAATTTTTATATATATATATTTTTAAATTTCTTTTTAAATATTTGTTTTAATTTTTTCAAAATAATAAAAAATATTCAGGGTCGGCGATGTTATTTAGGGTCGGTCGGGTTAGGCCAATCAAACTTCTTTTTTTTTAGGCCTAAATGAAAGCATTATGATTATCTCTAAAGTTAGTTATGACATAATATGAAAATTTCCCCATAGTGCAATCATTGAATGACATCTTTTTGGAGGTTGGATATAGGTTGATCTCAACAACAAAATTGAAACCTATACAATGATATTGGTTTTTTTCTGGCAAAAATAAATAAATTGTTTTCAGAAAATAAATTCAACACAATTATTAAGAAACATTCTAGCATTTTGAGGAATTTTAGCTGGTGTAATTTGGAAGTTGCCTTCAAAGTAAGAGAATACTTACAAATTATTATAGTGAAAGGTTGAGTTGCAATACTTTGGATGATGGTTGCACACAATATTGGAAATTGGAAATGCAAATTTCATGGGGATTTGTTAATAAATGATCTGGTATATTATCTGCTAGCTAACGCAACACTCACCTTGCTACATAATATGTTGCTGTTATCACATTTGCATGTATTGCAGTCTTCTCTCCATGTTGAACCGTGTGGATAATGATGACGTCCATTTACACATTCATCTGGTGCCTGGGTGAATCCAACAACTACAACAAAAACAGATCAGAGAGTCAAGTTAGAAATAGTGATGTATAATTGCTCTTGTTTTTATCCAAGTTGTATTAGAGTTAAACATTACCCAGCCTAACTAACAATCAACATCATAACCTAATCTGCACAATTTTAGCAAAATAATTTATTGTATTTATTGTATTTGTTCCCTTTTCATTTTTGTCACAATAAGAAGGAATGAATATCCCATTGGAAATAATTATGCTTACCTTTCGAACATGTAGGTCCTGTTCTTCCAGGAGGGCAAATACAAGTAAACATAGCTATGCCATCAACACAGGTGCTACCATATGCACATGGGCTGGATGAACAGTCGTTTAGATCTGAAATTGAACAGGAACAAAACTTACAATGTTAAAAAAACTATGTTTTCCTTGAAACGGCTGCTAGATTCTAAAACATCAAACCATTTGCAATTGATGCATGTTATCTCATACATGCAGTCTCTGTTACAGCACCCTCAACTAGAAGTAGTATGGTCAGACGATTAATTGTGTGGACCATAACACATGGGACTGTCAAATGTGAATTTCATTGAATTTGAAGAATGAAAATCCTAATTTATTGTTCCTGCAAATTTGATAAATTTCTTCAAGGTTAATGAAGCCAATGTATATATGAAATCAACAAGAAGAACAGAGATATCTCCTCCAATTTTCTGTTACATAATAGGGACCTATGATTAAAATCACATTTTTAGCATTGTTTATATCTTTCTTACACTTACTTTCTAATATAATCATCTTCAAACTACCGTACATTTCACATGTTTTGTATTGGTATTGTGCTATAACTAATCTTTTAGTTGGGGTGAATGACCTGAATGGGCTGATAATAAACTAGTGATTATTATCTGCTGTTAATACACATCACGAACCAAACAGGTCAAATATTTGACAGATTATTCTTCAAAACTTTTGTTCTTCCACAAGCAAAGTTTGATTGTTATAAATCTAGTTTGTAATTAACAAAGACTGGTGACCAATTTTTTTCTTCTCTATGCAGCAATGAAGCTTAAAAACACTATTTCTTTTTTTAATTACCTTACTCTGGAGGTCTATAAGTGTCATGTTCATCTATTTATTTGTCCGGTAATCATGTCCAGCAAATCCACCAGCATACAGACACAGAAAACATCTATATAACTCCCACACCCTTTCAGGACCCAAGAATGTGTCCGTGTTGACCAAATGGGTGAAAACACAAACAGGACCCAAGCATGAGTCAATACAGACCGACTGGTAAACAACCAAAGAACCATTGTACTTACTTGTCCGGCAATCAGGTCCGGCAAACCCCTCAGCACACTGACATAGAAACCAATTTGTCGCTGCTCTGACATAACGACACATCACAACAGAATTAAGTAAAGTGATGTGTCGTTATGTCAGAACAGCGACGAATTAATACCATCTACACAACACCCACTTCACATCAGGACCCAAGCATGTGTCCATACAGACTGACTGGTAAACAAACAAAGAACCAATTTACTTACTTGTCCGGCAATCAGGTCCGGCAAACCCATCAGCACACTGACACAGAAACCAATTGATACCATCTACACAGCGCCCTCCATTATAACACGGATGATGGCTGCAGTCATCAATATCTGCACAAGTGGAAAAAAGGGGATATATTTGTTAAGGTTTCAAATGTTGTATTAAATAAGTTGATGACATGCTAAATGAAAGGAAGTATTGAGGGTTTAAATGACATCAAAAGTTGTTTATTATAATTATAATGTATTATAATTATAATGGTACATCTGTGGAAGACAGAAAAGCAGTTCTTCAAAGTCTTACAACATCAAGATTTTTTTATTTTATTCATACAGAGCGCAATCCAGCCTCATCGAACCTTCAAAGTTCCAAAATAAGGGTTAGAAGAACAAATTAATATAGTAAGAAATGTAAGCAAAAAAACTTAACCGAAACAAGGAAGTACTTTTTTCTCAAAGATTGTTAACCATTGAACAACAGATTTGACAAGTACATGGCGTATAAGGATATGGAATACCCACAGAACTATAACTATATTCTCATCAAATTTGAAGTGTAAGGCTATATTAAAAACATCTTTTGTCTCAAAGCTCTTCAGTTTTTTTAAGGTTTTTTTTTTTTTTTTAAATATAAAATATTGAAATCCTTGTAAAAGTGACCTTTTGTATTTAAAATGATGTGATCAATGAAAATCTGAAAAATCAGTGAAATGTTTGTAATTTTTTTTAAAGATTTTTTTTCTTCTTCTAATGCGCATCAATAAACTAACGAGCGCGGGAGCTTTGAGACAAACGATTTTTTCAATATAGCCCAAGTGAATGAAACCAATTGAAGACTATGACTTACTGATTTCACATCTCCAGCCTTCATATCCATCTTTACAAAGACATGTAATTGAACTACCAGTAGGTACACATGTAGCACCATTATGACACGGATTTGAGGAACAGTCATTGTTACTCTCTGAAAATAAGGGAAATACAAAAATACATTGAAGGGTTAATAATAGAATATTCAAAATATCGCATAACTCAAACATTTCTTGGCTTAAATGCTGGTGGTTCAAAAGCACCAAAATGGGAGGTGAAACATTAAATCCATTGCGATTTTGTTATGAAAAGGCTCTGGTATAAATTGTATGAGGATTGTTTGTTTTTGGATAGGGTATTCCATGTAGTGTCTGTTTGACAGCAAGACTGGTACATGGATGGTGTACAAGTGAACATGGCCAATATTTCCTCTGCAAACAAAGTGTCTCTAGAGCTGAAATCATAACCTTGAGTGTACAATTAAATACATTTCGAATTCCGAACCTATTCAAAGTAATAAGTTCTGTTGAGTGCAAGGATATCTACGCAAAACAAATGCATATCAAATGTTCACAAATATCATTCAAATTCTACCTATTTATCACATTTTTATATGTTTATATATTCTATGTAGTGTTCTTGGCCTACATATTGCATTATCATAGCAACTGTACTGCATACCTATTTGGCAAGAAGATCCTTCCCATCCCCTAGGGCAAGTACATGTGAAGGAATGGCCAAGGTCTGTACAGGTACCCTCATGGCCGCAGGTATTGGCATCACAGTGACTATCACCTGTAAAAGAAACATGATATATAACATGATTAATAAGGTTTGTTACAAAGTTTGTGATAATCTTAAACCCAAGGGTTGCTTGTAGGATTCAGACTATCAGGGATTCAACATGGGTGAAATAATGACAGGACAAATGGGGGGACCACTGCCCCAAGGTTTGTTATGAGTACATATATGGTCACCATCATTTTGACTCGAGAGAAAGGGGATTTTATTCTAAAGAAGATTCATGTTGCAAGATTGCAGGCAGTGGCATCAGGGGCGTACCTAGAGGGGCCCTCCCCCGATGCCCCCAAATGAAATGACAAACTATATGTATATTAACAAAAAAAATAGTCGGTTATGTCCCCCACCCCCTGATCACAGGCCTGTCCCCCTATAATTAGCACATAAGCAAGCTTTACAACATAAGACAAAATCATATTATCATAAAATGCACTTTTTGCCCTTTTGTTAAAGTTCTGCATTGACTATTTGGCAATAAGCCAGCAAAGTACAACAAATTGTATGCTTGTGTTTTCATTTGGTGAATGGCAAATTACACACTCCATGCCTGAAAGGGTTATTTCAATTGCTTCAGGTAATGGTCATGATTTGGCATAATCATCAAAGCATCAAACCATAAATACTACTCATCAAAGGTGGCTCATTTCTTGGCATAATATCCCATAACTAGCAACCAAAATAAACACTAGTTATCAGAGGTGTTCAACCTTGCATTATTGAATCGTACGACTCGTGACTCTTTTCTATTCGTCATGGGGTAATTAACACATTTTGTTCTAATGGATTTACACATGATTGGTTAAGTGTTACAGACACTGTGGGAATAAGGAATATGAAATGATAGGTATAATTATAAGGTATTCCGTTTGGCTGTCCAGAGCAAGGTTGAAAATTGTACCTCCTTGGCGATATAATTTTTTTTGGATACACATGGTCAATGTGCATCAATACAACTTTTAATCTTTACACATGATTGGTTAAGTGTTACGGACACTGTGGGAAGGAATATGAAATGATAGGTATAATTATAAGGTGTTTTGTTTGGCTGTCCAGAGCAAGGTTGAAAATTGTACCCCCTTGGTGATATATTTTTTTTGGTTACACATGGTCAACTTTTAATCTTTTTCTTCCCAAGACTGAATTGATGCCAACCTAGAATTGGTGACCAGGGTATATGCACCCACTGTCCCCACCTTAGTTATGCCACTGCTTAGGCCCGGAACCTGCCAGGGTCTACATAACTTAAAATGAGGTACCATGTGATTATCTAGTCTCTTCCAGTCCACCCCATAGTTTGGTCAATACCAAAAAGTTAAGTTTATCCACTTGGGATTGAAAAAAAAAAATCCAATTTGGTTTGTATTTTTATGTTAAAGTATGTCACACTTGAGAAGAAAGTTCATTGTATCTAATCCAAATTTCCACTTACTTGTTATTGTGGACGTTTCGGCAAACACTGTTGCCTTTATCAACACATGATAGGTAGTGAGTGATTAACTACTGCTATCGACGCTAGTTGGTTGCTTAGCGACGACTCTGGAGTTTCTAGATGTTTTTTCTCCAGATAGCAATAGTTCATCAAAAACATGTGAGAGATGATACTGTCCCTCGTCACGATTCATAGTGGTGGGCCCCTTCTTTCTGATTTCAACTGCCTCCTTGACCCATCTCTTGTATCTATCCTGCTCTGTGCCTAAGACCTTTGCCTCTCCCCACCCGATGACATGATTCTTCTCCACTACGTGGTCACTATGAATCGTGACGAGGGACAGTATCATCTCTCACATGTTTTTGATGAACTATTGCTATCTGGAGAAAAAACATCTAGAAACTCCAGAGTCGTCGCTAAGCAACCAACTAGCGTCGATAGCAGTAGTTAATCACTCACTACCTATCATGTGTTGATAAAGGCAACAGTGTTTGCCGAAACGTCCACAATAACAAGTAAGTGGAAATTTGGATTAGATACAATGAACTTTCTTCTCATGTTTATCACCAATCCTGATGAATCTTTTCAACAAGTATGTCACACTGTTTCCTCATATTTACACTTGGGTTCCATGCATACTACATACATGCATGCGACTATTTCACACATCTTGAGTCTTTTTGTAGTTCAACTGCGCCTGCACAGTACTTTCAGATTCATCTGATAGACACGGATAATAATAGGGTTAAATACACCTTATTTATGGATCTAAATCAATCCTAAATTTACATCATTTGTAAGGTGTACTTACGAGAGTTGCATGTTTTCCCTTTCCAGTTGTCCGGACATAGGCATATGAAGTCTGCGTGTCTATCTATGCATGTGCCGTTATTACGACATGGAGATGCAGCACACTCGTCCACCTCTGTGGAATCAACAACAAAATATTAAGCTAATTAGATTATAACAAAATACATACCACAACAGGTTGAAAAATCTGTCTGCTCTAACAAAATCACCAATTAGTCAAGTTTTGACTCCAAAATTGGGGCTAGGAAACTTTTAAAAATGAGTGTGGAAAGATACTTAAATAGACTAAATGAAGCATGATAGGGTCAAAAGGGGAGTCTTCAGTACAACTCATACCTACAGGGTATGTCACTGTTTGGCATCATAACCAGCTATGGTCTACAGAACTTAAGTCACCACTACACATATGTGTACCTGCCCCCAATTCCCCAGTATATCTTTAACAAGCCATTAATAAGGATGATAAAACACCATGTTGAAGTAGGTCAGATCAACATACCCATTCTCTTTATAATATGTGACAGTATATTTGTTCAATATGATCCCTGCAACAACACTCTGAAACTCAACACCATTGAGACGAAAAGCCAACTAGTGATAAATCAATTTCCAACCTATTCAACATTCATCATTCACAACTTCCCATGTGTTCTGCACATGAAGTTATGTGCAGAACATGTTACGCTTGATGATCCGAGAGAAGTTCATAAGTACATGCAGCTCAAATACCCATTGGGAACACATTAAATGGACCAAACGATCCATGCTATTCCCCTTCCTGACTGCCACCCACACCGACATGTGTTTTGAAATAAAGAAAGGTAAGGGCATAGGCAAGTCATGTATTAACATTCAATAAACAAAATGCTCTCCCCCTACCCCACACTCCTCTCCCCTCCCCATCTCAACTTCCCCTCCCCATCTCAACTTCCTCTCCCCCAAATAGGTAATTTGCCTACACAATTTAGGTCATATCCCTCCATGATTCAATCATACATCAATTAGATAGACACAACAGAGTCTCCCATAGACAGGTTATGTAAGTAATTCCACTTCAAACTTGTAAACCATTTGTGAAATACTACACCTAATCATCACCAATCCATACTATACATAAACATCACAAATTGTATGCCCCCAGTCTGTAAAGCATTGGATATACACTTTAGATTTGCCCCTAACAACCCTCCCCATATTGCATTAGATCCCGCCATGCACATTATTGTCTTATAACCCATACCTAGTTGACACAGGTGTCCTTCCCAGCCTTCAGGACATATACATCTATAGGAATTGACACTGTCTACACATATCCCCTGGTTCTGACACGGGTTGAGAGCACAGTCATTGATGTCTGCAAGCAAATATCAAGACAGAGAAAAACAACAGGTAATACTTAGCTTATTAAAACATTATAGATACCGCTTATTACTATATTCAAATGTAATATTTTTACTGATATGTTTTACACAATGTTGCTTTAACATCAAGCCTTCCTTCAGAAAATGTGTTGGTGACATATCAAATAACATTTGATGATCACAGTATAGCACTAAAACCACTTGATAGGTGCGAGACCTGCTCAAATTAACTTAACTCTTGCAAATAGTTGGGCTTGGGAGATGTTACGTGTACATGCTACAAGCTTAAATGGAATTAATGATCCCCAAATGTTACAATACTTCTCAAGTAAAAGTAAGTGTACTGTTAAAGGTTTGAAATGAGTTTCGAGTGATCGATCATTTCTATTTTCATTATGAGTTACGTGAAATAGATTCTGTCTTAGCTTCTTGTGTGCATAGCTTAAAAATGATCATTTCAATGTATGACATTATTTTATTATATTTTCACCATAAATTTAAATTTCAAATTTGGAAAAGAAAAATTAAATACAAAATTAAAATCAAATATATATAATAAGAATCCATGTTAATGTATTAACTGAACCGGAATGATTAGACATAAGTACTGCTTACTTTCATGACAGTAAAGCCCCATATATCCGACATCACAGATGCATGTAAAGTGTCCGTGAGCTTGACTGATACACGTCCCATGTGACCCGCACACGTTAGATCTCTGAAGATGCACTCCGCCGTTGGAAGGCACACTAACAGTACAGCTATCTATGACTATAGAAAACAGACAAATAAAGGGCACAATGTTTAGAGAAAAATACAATAGTAACAAATCTAATGAGATATATAGTTTACTCTAATTCAGTGAAAAATGTAACAATAGTGTGGATCCTGAAATAATACTTGTACTACTATTGTGACAAAATACTGGAATACTTTCATCAAATGTGAGAAAACACTTTGCAAGATATGAGGACATATTCCCCAATGTAATATGAGCGTTTAAGCACAGAATCCTATAACAGCCATAAGTCTTGATTTCAGACACGGACAAAAATGCATAAACGTTACAATCAAGCCAAAGACAACTAACCATTATTTTCAAATCTTCAAGAAAAACCCAAAAAAGGAATATGTGGGAGCTCTGCCCTGTTTATGTATCATAATTGACACCAAATTAATCGAACAATTAGTTACGAACTTAATGGATTATTAGTAAGCTCTCAATGTTATTATTACCATAACCCTTAAAGCCCTGACACCATGAAATCCCATTTGAAAACTATGCTGGTAGCATGTGTCACCTCAGTCTATCTCGCCGGGCGCTGACGGCGGGTGATAAATGCACACGGAATTGTTTATTGAGGGTGAAGAACCCCCTGGCCGAGTGGACTAAGACACAGTCCTCCATGCTGGAGGACCAGGGATCGAATCCCGTCGTCAGCAAGTCCGGTTTTCCCCGCTAAATTTTGCACATTTCCATCCCCGGATATCTTTTTCAACATTTCCATCCCAACGGATATCTTTTTCAACATTTCCATCCCAAAAGTGCTAGGGATTTATAGGAATACAAAACCAGGCAGCCAACATTTCCTTCCATAATATCATACATGTTATGTGTTATGTTTAATAGTCTATATATGTCCTCAATCAAAATGAATAATGCAATCCAAGACAATACCCTCAATAACATAAGGTTCCTTTATGTCTTACTTGTTATTGATTATGTTGGTAGCTTTATATTCAATCAAATGAAAAATCATAAGATATCATACGGCAGCCATGTCATAAGGGGGGATCAGCATTAACCTGATCAGATAAAGCCCATTCATCCTAGATAGATTGCCGCAAATCATTGTTCCGTCAGATCCTACTGCACTTTTAACCTAGATATCTGCAGCTGTCTAAAAAAAGGTCATCTTTTATTTGTCTTACCTTCACACGCCGCCCCTGTGCACTGATGTCTCGTTTCCGAGCAGTTCTTTCCCTGGTAGTGTTCCGTACAGGCACAGTAGTAATCCCCCAATACATTAAAACAACGAGCACCTTTCACACAGGGATTTGGATCACACAAATCAACATCGACCTAAAAAAGGCAAAAGGCACAATGTGTTGGCAGTGATTGATGTTATGATTATATTTAAGGTAAGATGATATGGTGAAAGATGTTCAACTACAACAATTAAATCATACTTTTGTCTGGTTAGTCTCAGATTCTATTATTAAAATTGATCTTGAGGAAAGCACAAAACAAACACCATAGCCTAATTCTTTGACCTCTTTATAATAGTTCGTTCAGTACCAAATAAGCATGCCTGATTTTGTTTTGAATTGATTTGCACAAACAAAAGGTGCATCCAACCTCAAGAAAACTGAAAAAGAAGCTTAATGGATATGTTATGTGAGTGAATGTGGCGGCATAAGGTCAAACAAAAAAACAAGTTTGTTTCCAATAGTGCACATTTCATTAAGACGCTTGATTCTTGCACATTTAAATGTGAGCATTTGACTTTTAAAGGTTTGCTACTGGAAACAATCTTTTTTTCTTCCTAATTGACAAACATTTTCATCAAAACACAGAAATGCAAGAGGCATGCCGAGTGAGATACTTTTGGCACTTTTGGACAAATAGGAGCGTTATGATAATTGCTTATTTGTTACTGAACAAACTATAGTCTGGAATAGTCTACAAACAGACACAATTTGTCATTCTGGTAAAGTTATGACAATATTGGAAAACATAAATCTATCCATATTTATATATCCCCAATGATTCGAACATGACTCAAATCAAGTCATCCATGAATTCTGCACTATACTTCATCCCACCGAAGTACATGTCTTAACATGACATCAGATTGCATTGAGCAATGACTTATAATCAGGTTTGTGGTTCTAATGCACAGACATATGTACTGGTGCAATCAAGGGTGAATCACTGTATTTGTGGGTTAATGATAGCTGGAATATGCACTGATGTCCCAGTTGTACTTTAGGTGGGAAGAATCATAAAACCAATGATTTCTATGTTGAGTTAAAAATTAAAAAATTGTATACAACTATCACGCAAATTATTTCATAACTATGCTAACAATAGATAAAAACTTGGATCCTGAAGTCTAGACTGTAATAATAAAATCTTATATAGATAAATATTTGACTTTGAAGTCCAGCCCTACCTGACAATTCTGTCCAGAGAATCCTGGTGAGCAATGACACTGATATCCCGCCACCTTGTCTTCACACTGTCCGCCATGTTGGCAGGGATGACTTGCACATTCATTGATGTTCATTTCACAGTCTAATCCTGTAAATCCAGGTGCACATACACACTGGTAGGAATTCACCAAATCCTAGTCAAAAACAACATATAATATTCACAAAAGTCAGTTTTAAGTAAAACATTTGCACATTAGTACATGTATATCTGTTAAAACATTTGGTCCCATCGATTCTTATAGCTCATTGCTAAAGCTTAGCTTAAGAGATGTGTTCAAATTATGATCTCGGACCATTTTGTATAATGATCTTTTTCCTACGCATACGATAGCCCACCTATTCACACCACCAGATAGATGGTGCTGGTAAGACTGGGGAAGCATGCGATACCAGCACAAAGTAGATGTAGTGTTTTGTAGTAATGAGGAATGTTAGGATTAATCAGTATTGTTCTCATAAAGCACTGCACATAAACATTTCATTCACAAGTGGGTATGGTATCAGTAATCATTAGGTACCTAGATATGTACCAAGATGTACCTAGATATTAAATATCTAGTATATAATTAACCTTTTTTCATGCCAAGCTGATAATTTATCCCTGGATGATCAATCATCCTTTTGTAAGTGCAAGAACATTAAATTTGATGTGAAAATCGATCGCTGCAAATTAGGACCACATCTGTTGGTGAATGCAAGACTTTATAGGGAGCTTTCGATTTGAACGACGGATGAATCTAGGACGGTTGAATGACACTTTGAGTCATGTGCGCATGCGTCAACTTTGTCATCCGTTGGTCCTCTAAATGCTACAACAGGTAAAGGGACTAACAACCGTCGTGGTGACGACGGCAACGTTTCGCGCAAATCGAAAGCTCCCTAGTGTGCGAATTATCCAACAATTACCCAATCAACGTTATTAATGTACACATGAATGACACATTATTGTTAGATATCCGGAAAGGTAAAAGCGTAACTAACAATTGTTTTTATGTAAACGTAAAAGTCCTGAGCATCTGTTGATTATCCCAGTAATGGTGTAACAAATACAAGTTTTGTCCTCAATGTTCACAAATCCGGTTCTTTTATTCACCTTATTTAGAGAATAAAAGATGGAATTGCTGTCCACCACGGCCTGGTAACAGGCAGCAAAGAATTCACAGCATAGAGTGAAAAGCAATCTTTTTGATCATGAATCCAACTTTGTAAGAATTATTAATAAAACGAGCCAACGACTGTCCTAATTTTGCAGATTGAAATGGGTCTTATCACTTCCTAGCCATATCATTGACATCACCATACAAGCTACGATTGAGTATGAATCTAGTAATAGCCACAACATATTTTGCCCTTTCTCTAGCTAACATCTCTATTCTCTAGCACATGTTGCTCTTCCCATATCAATTTTACTTTTTACTACTCTAAACTGAGGTAATAAATGAGGTAATTATCCTTGAGAGTTCTAATTGGCGTGCCCTACACTCACCAAACATGTGGCACCATTTCGGCATTTTCCCACACAGTCATTCACGTCTGAAAAAAAAGTAAACAATCAGCTTAAGGAATAAAAGGGCTAAAGAATTTATTTTTACTTTCATTTTTAGCACAATAAAGATACCTATCCCACAATGTTATACGTCCTTTCTTCATATATCTAAATATTATCCTTTTGTCAATTGGGGAGACATTTTTATGTGCTTGGTGGTACTGATTGATCACTATTTTGAAATGCAATTTGTCATAATGCATCGAATCAGTCAGGGAATTATATCAATAACCAACAGGATTGACAACTTTTGCGGCAAATGTTTGCTCCCCAACCATTACTATACCATGATCTTGATGGCTGTGGTCCTGGGGACAACAGCATTGACCCTTTTTTGTTAGGTGTGCTATTCTCGTCTTATAAGGGCTTGTCTCAAAAGTTAAGGTTAAAGATACAACCTTTTTAAATGTATAGGCTACTGAAAAAATACTTGAAACTTAAGTATTTTGCAGGATTTACAATTCAGAATGCAAGGTTTGTTTTTACAACTTTTGAATTTAAAAACTGAAGCAAACTGAAAGGGGGCCTTTTTAACTAGCAGAGGATGGAAGCAGTCACTGGCTAAAGAAGATATCTCCAGGACAGCCAATATACACACATGCCTACCACTTTTCGATGTCGGTGTCCAATCCTACCCTCCCCTCCCTCTCCACTGTGATCAGTGGCGTAACAGCCGGGGGCAGGGGGGCACAGTGTCCCCCCTGAAGGTGCTCAGCAGGAAATTCAAACCTACCCACCAGGAAAAATGGGGGGAAGGGCGATTTTTTGTGACCGTGCGAATTTTTTTGACTGTGCGAAATATTTTGACCATCCCCCCCCCCCCCCCCCACCCCCACTTACGTACAATTCACGAGGTGACTGACTTGGGAAAAAATTTGGGGCAACCTTTTATCCTTTGCCCCCCCCCCCCTGGAAAAAATCCCAGATACGCCACTGACTGTGATTGACCAATAAAATGAACTGACGGTACTGACCATCAAGGGTAAGGGTGTACATGACCATCATTGACCGCTTGACCTAGAACATGCACCAGCTGCCATCTTTTCTATTATTTAAGCAAGATATTTATGGCCGACAACAATTACGCCTAACGGATGTCACCTGAATATACTCAACAATTTGCTTGTTTGTGTGCACTTGATCATTGCATTCCCATGGTCTTGATTTCGAAAATGAACATTTTTTTGTGTGTGTCATAATTACCTGTAATGCGCTATCTAAAGTGCCTATGTCTTCTAAAAGTGTTTGTGGTTTACCATCAAAAATAATTTGCTTTTGTTTTTAAAATGATCAAACATTTACAATACTTCTCTGCCCTATCATGAATGTAGTTCAGGGCTAGAATTGAATAGCTGAATTCAATTCAGTTCCAGTTGATGATCACTAACTCTCATCAGAGCTTCTCAAGCAATTATGTGTAAACTATCTGACACCAGAATCCCCTGGTGGTCTTCATTCATGAATGGGTACAACTGAGTTGGAAGTATTCAAAAAGAGCATGATGTCACTCACATTCTCTCAAGAAATTTCATTTCCATAATTTACAAGTTGGGACTTCCATAAATTTTGCTTGGCATATTTCTAATTTATGTTTTAATAGTACACATATGACCACTGACCGTAACAACATGCAGTGCATATGGTACGGTTCAAATCATGTTTTTGTGGGCTCAATTTTGTCAATATTTAAAATATGAAATAAAGGTGGAAAAAGTGGTAAGATATTCACGAAATCACAGGTATTAAACCCCGGCCCCCAACTCTACACAAAAGTTGGAAACCATGACTGTTCAATCATGAAAATAGGGGGTATTTCATGAATTGGTCTCTGCAAAATTCAAAAAAAGAGGTGTTTTACGAAGAGGAAAAAACAAAAAACATCACAGTATGGATTTTATCATTTGATTAGAACATGGTAACAACCCTAATACACCCTTAGGATACACCAGTTTATAACACAGGATCAAAACCCTGTTACTGTTGGGAGCAACACGTTATTATCTATTTAATGTATGTATAAAGTATCTTTGAAAAGGGGTGTTTGAAATGATAGTCCTTGAAAACCAAAAAAGGGGGTATTTTTCACCCAATTTTGTCCTCGTTTTTGCCAAAAAAGAAGGGTAAAATTATTGAAAAATCTTTGCAAAGGGGTGCTTTGAAAAAATGAAGAACAGTCATGGTTGCCAATTTTTGTGTTGAGTTGGGGGGCCGGGTATTAAACCTATTGAAAAGCTAGCATAACTCATTAGGACATGTTATTATCAGTTGAATGAGCTTTAATCAATTCATGAATATCTTACTCATGTAGAGGTAACAGTGAAAATGTAGCAACAACAACAGTTGACTTTCCTGTTTACCTCTTCTTTACAGTGCCACATATTTTGCATAAACCTTTTGTCCCATAGAAGGTCATTACACTATTCCAATTCACCTACTTCTACACTTTCCAACGGTGTACTTACTGACATCACATTTCTTTCCTGTCCAGCCAGGTTGACAGTCACACAGATAGTCTCCGACAAGATTACGACACGCATACGCATGCATACAAGGCATACCCTGACACTCATCGGCGTCTGTATTGAGAACAAGGGGAAACCAGATATAAGGAAACAATGTAATGCACCCCTGTGAGTGTGAGCTCATTGAGAGTTACATAATAAAGCACTAAAATGAAACACTTAAAAAGAATTTCATTGCACTTTCCTTCAAACACTGTTCAGCGTAGATTACAGTAATGACCACGCATTAACGGCGTATCCGGCATATTGGATCATTTTGTATTTTCCTAGTATTAACTTTCAATAAGTACTTGGTGCATCTTTAAATACAATCCAATTTGTTCAATCCAATTTGCTCAAGAATTATTTTACAACAATTGATGCTCAATTCAGCACATATCGAAGACTACTTTTCTGGCCATCTGGATCAATAGGTGTTTTTTTTAAATGGTACTATTACTAGTATTACCCAGGCTGGGATAGATACTGGTGGATGCAAAGCATAAAGTAATATCTATTCCATGGAAAAAAGACCGTATTATTACTGAATATTGCAGAAATATTGTGAGATAGGCTTTTACGACGGGTATTCATAATATAAGTTAAAAGTTTTAACGGGTTCGCCGTTGGACGAGTTTTAATCTGTCAAGCTTTCGTCAGGATTAGCTCTGACTTCTTCAGAAATATATTATTATAATTAGAAGGATTTTTTTCAATCTGAATTTATTTGATTGCATTCAACAATTGTGTACAAGCTGGAAACATTTGGCCAATGAAATGTAATGTATAGTTTCCTGTCACCCATCTGTGTTACTGTTAGAAACTAGTAATATGGTCTGAAACTAATTATTTAGAAAATGTTGAACCATTCAATTTAATAATTATATTTCTAACCATACTATACTATACTATACTGGATTGGATAATGAAGTATGTTAGGGACGCACCATTGGATAATGAAGTATGTCTAATGGGACGCACCATTAGACTTCAAGGGGGTAGGAAGTTGGGTCGGGTGGATTTTATTTTTTTGCCGCCTTAACTTTGGTTTTTTTGCTGCCGAAGGCGGCGAAGTTGGTTTTTTTAAATATGTTATTTTTTAAATATTTTTAAATATGTTTTTGATTTTTTTACTCACCAGTGGGTGAAGTTGGTTTTTTTTACCTGTATAGTGAGTGAAGTTTTTTTGGTTTTTTCAAAAATTTCTTATACCCCCCCCTTGAAGTCAAATGGTACGTCCCTTAGCGATGCCTTAATATATCAGTATAAAATGTGATAGGTAACCTGATTATCAAATTGTATTCAGCCTTACATTTTACCTTTCAAAATCATATAATATTTGCATATCACTGAATCAATTCTACCCAGCCAATATCTTGCCCACCCAACTGTCTGACAAGTATTTTACCAGTTTTACTCACCAAACTGACATCTGGGCCCCTGCCAATGTATTGTACACAGACAATGGAAACTGTTGACCCCATCTTCACACACACCGCCATTTAAACAAGGCTCTAACTGGCAGTCATCGATATCTGAGTGATGCAAACAATATATAAAACAATTCATACCAAATGTTCAATTTTACAGAATCAATACAGGTCTTTACAACCTGGTGTGTCAATGATCATTAATAATTTGTCAAATTCAGAGGCAAAACTCTGAAAAGATGACAAATTATGCACACAGAGATATAATAGAATTTAGAGTCTGGTGAAGTGTGATATATTTTGGGAGTGTGGTGTTAAACTGTCATTAAATCAACCAACCTTTCAGGTTATCACTAATTAATAATGGGAAAATGAGCTAGTGCATTCAATCCAACTTAAGTTAATGGGTTAAGATCTTTCCACTAAACATATCTTTCAATTATGCTATAGACATAACTGAGGAAGGTGTGCAATGACAGCATCCAAAGAGAGAAGAACAACAAACGAAAAGGAGACTTAAAAGTTTTGGAATGCTAAATAAATTTTAAGGGGAAAATGTTTAATGCTCAGACATGTAAAAGAATTCAAAAGTGCCAAAAGTGAAAATTGTTCCAACAATAGTCATGAGATTAAATGCAATTGTCCAGATAAACAGAAATGCTATTAACACCTCATAATCTAAATTTTATTATGGGTATAAATTTGTAAGGAGTTGGGCATATTGATCATGAGGTGCCAAAAGTGAAATTGTTCCAACAATTAAATGCTATTGTCCGATTAAACCGCAATGTTAAACACCTCTTTAATCTGAATTTTATTACAGGTATAACAATTCAAGTCTCACACGTAACAAGCATAAAATAGCTTAGGATTAATCCACACTCGAAATTCAATACATGTAGTTGATACCGGACACCTTTAATTTGTTTACATCAATTTTATTTCCCTACTTGATCAGATCAGCAGGGAAACTGAATAGCATAAGGTGCCATTAGTCTGATACCTTCCACATTCTACTAATACAACACAACATTCCATCATCTAATAAATGAGGAGGAGGGTGGGTTAATCCCATTGTAAACATTCACAGGGATGGGGGTGAACAGTCTACTGGAAGGCACTGTTAGGCTAGGGGCTTGTGGTAAATTAGCATAAACAAATGTTCCATTCTATCTGTCTGCTCTTGTCTGTCTGTCTGAATACTTTCAATGGTCTGTGGGTCATTGACCTAACTCATTCAATGGATGGCTCATGTGACATAACGCTTTGTGATTGGCCAGAAGTTTTATACACGATAGAGAGTTTAATTGCTTTGCCAAAAATATAATATCTGTGGGAATCTGGGAAAATAAGACTGATGAAGTAGGGGGGGTGTTATTCATATTTTTTTATGGAGATGTACTCCCGGAGCTTTCAATAAATTATTTTATGGGTGAAATGGGTCTGCCGGCACCAGGAATCGAACCTAGGTCACCTGTGTGACAGTCTGGCTCTATCTAATTGGGCCAAGGAGTCGGATCTGTTAAGATTTTAAAACACATATGATTGATAGCCAACCCGAGTTGTAGTATTTAGGCCTGTAAGGGTTAAGACCCATCTATCGAAAAAGCTTTTTTTTCCCTGCTGTTTAAAAAATATTTGCAAATTTTGTTTAAAAGCTTTCCAAACCTGGCTCCATTTTGTATTTTAATTATGGCGCTTGAGCTTGGTCCTAACAAGACCCAACTGTATTTCCATCAGAGTGACATTTTAATTGAAAATATGCAAGAGTAAACAATTCAACACAAGAATAATATCAACCTCCAATTCTTTTCATTTATTTTATCCTGTACTTCAGTTGAAAGAAAGTGTGGCCAGGTGTGTGCCAAAGAAGTGTGACCTAATGGGTCTTAAACAAATACACAAGTACAGCAAAGATTTGCTACACAAGCATGCTTAATGTTTCCAAATGAAATAGAGAAGTTGACTTTTCCCACCATTAAAAAACAGCAATACAATGGGATCAAAGGCACCCATGCAAATCTGAACAGCCCACCACCATTCACAGGTAAACAATGGATGGTTTTGTACTTGACACACTTGGGAAGTGTGATGATCAACAAGTCTAGTGGGAGCCCACTTCAGTGCACTTGGTAATGGTTCACTGCTTTGATTAGTTGTCATAAAAAACTTTTGATTTGTGGGATAATGAGGCATATAAGAGGAGTGGGTGCTGAACTGTTCCCTCTTATCAAGTGTTAATTCGTTTTGGGTGGCACCATATTCACACATTTTAGGCAATAAAATTGTATTATTTTCTTGTAAAAGAGAGTGTAATTGCACTGTAATTGAAGTGTGAAATACTTGGCTTCTCATTGTACACTGTACAGATGGATAAAATTGCATCAATACCTGTCTGGACTATCACCATAAAATGTTATTCTTGTTTGGTTTGTTTGTTTGTTTGTTTGTCACCTATTTCTCCAATGTTGCCACATCACCCACGCTATATTTTAACAGAGATTGATTGTTATGTCTCCTTTACTCTTGAAAACTATGCCAATTTGGGTGGAAAGTCTACTGCTCATAATTAGTTATTAAAAATTGAGAGAACAAATAGTGCAGATTGGGTTTTTTCTAGCTTTTTGGAACCAAACAATGTGATTTGCTTTGTTGAAATTAGCTAATACAAATTGCCTGCCACTTCCTAGCAAATCACTGTCTAGTGCCATCAAATCTAATTCAGATAGTGTCAGGTCGGTGCCACTGTACACAGATTCCCATTGCCGACGTTGAAGCCTCTAATGTTTTTCGCCCTCGATTTACAAGGTACATTTATGCTAATGAGTTGACGCAAAAGGTACATCGCGCAGACTTCGCGCTGCATCGAACGCCTCAATGTCCCTTATAAGGACTTTTGTGCTGTCAATCATGGCGTTGTCAAGATAGCGCCCTCGTTTTACAAGGTACATTTTCAGACACGCCCCACTTAGGCACGCCCAGTTCCATATATGGGAGGCTTTCAGTTTGCGATTCGAATAGCCTCTCCCATTACTATTAAACTCCCTGATAGTATGCATAATGAGATCAAAATTTACCAAAACCAGCCCCAAAATATCATACGTCACAAGATACTGAAAGTATTATTAGAAATTGTCAAGGCATTGTGAATCTGACAGCATACAAATCATTAAAAAACAAAGGTAAACAAAAACAACAATAACACAACAAATACTTGTTGAAACCCAGTTTCAATATGCTTCAAATTTATATATTACTATATCAGATAAGATATATATATTATATCAGATAAGATATATATATTATATCAGATAAGATATATATATTATTGTGGGATAGAAACAATTATAACAATCAGGAAAACATGTTGACTGTTTTCTTCATGATATTATTAGGACATGTGGCTGTTAATAATCTTATCAAAGGATAACTTGATCGGAAGCAAGAAGGTAAATACTGACATGTTTTGGGTAGCCAATTGAAAATGGACCTTAAAATTAAAGCAATTTTATAAGTAAGAAAAATGAACCCATACCGAGCAGAGATTTTTCTCAGCTTTATAGACTCCAGTTCAACCTCAGTTATCCGGACATGTTGGGACCATGCAATGGCCGGATGTGTGAAAAATCTGGATAAATGAATTATGTGTAAATCTGGATTGACTGTCCTGAAGTACTCAAATTGGGACAATAGAAGGGTACTGAATAAGGGGTAATGACAGTGACAATGTATTATTTAATATAAGCACTAAACAGCACTAACAACATCAAAAGACAGTCTTCAAATACTTCAACGTGTGAAAATAAGGTGATAAAAGCTGTAAATAACTTATTTTCTTTAGGAATCATTCAGCCGGATAATAGAGTAATATGACTTACTCTGTTCGCAATGTGTCCCAATCCATCCTTGCCTACAAGTACATGAAAATGTATCGCCTGTCTCTATACATGAACCACCATTTGCACACGGGTTGGAATCACACACATGATCAGCTGAAATAGAAAACATAATGTTGTTTTTATATGCCAATCAAAACAGTAATTTAGTCAGTTGCTATTTCATACAGGGTGTATCAAAAAAAACGCAACACTTTTTGTCGCGAGCTCTCCGATTACGGCAAATCACAAATCACACTGAAATTTATATATTCTGTTAGGTGTATTTATTGGCTATCACATAGTCAAATTACAGCGATATCGATTATTGATTCGCTGAGATATCAACGATACACGTAGACAAGTGCAAAACACGTTTTACATCGTTTATCCTGTATGCCTGATTTTCTTGTCAGGTGAATATTAGCAAGACACTTTGATAACTCATTGTACTTAAATAATTGGAATCAAATTCATCATTCTGAAAGAAAATGTCATGTTAAAGGTATTAATTTTCTGGCTATTACAGTATCATATCAATATTAATTAAGTCTGGCAATAAATTAGTTGATAGTTAATGACACAACTTGAAAATCCAGATTACAAAGTCTGTTTGCAAATCCTCTCTCTTTTTCTCTCGTTAACGTCATAAATAAAACAGTATGGCACATTATTCAAAAGATAAACAAATGGAATAGTCCACTGAAGGTAGTAATTGTCTTGTATGAATCAGTCGATGTGAATGGGAATGGGACATTATGGTGCTCCTCGGCCCTCAAAATGCTGCCCTTGTTTTAAGATGCATCGATTATGAACTTTAATTTATGAAAGAACGTACCATATCATACGTTCTTTCATAGCAATCGGTGGTTCAGAACTTAAAAAGGGTGATTGACGTATTCAAATGGTCGAATGATTATCAGATTACACGATTCAATGATTTTATGTACCACCTTACTAAAACAAAGGAAATTAAGATAAACTATTCCAGACATTAAGGTTACATAGTTATTAAACTGTTAACCCATCGAACAGGAAAATCCAAGTTTTTAGAGCGAACGATGTAAAACGTGTTTTGCACTTCTTTACTTATACCTTTAATATCTCAGCGAATAAATATTCGATATCGTTGTAATTTGACTATGTGATAGCCAATAAGTAGACCTAACAGAATATATAAGTTTTAGAGTGATTTGTCTTTTACTGTGACCGTACAGCTCTCGACAAAAAGTGTTGCGTTCTTTTTGATACACGCTGTATATTATATTAAATAACTTTAAAAATAACGTATCAATAGGCCGACATGGTTTGAAGACAATGTAACGCTTGATAAAAAGGATTAGGGCATACAATAAAGGTATATATTTATTACAAACAGATGACGTTTCTCACAGCCTCACCAAAGAAGAATGTTAGTCCTGGCATAGAAATATGCTGGGGTTGCACATGTGATAGGAAGTCATTGATGTAGTGCACATAAGTAACTAATGGTTACTGGTTCAAGCCTGGGCTCATACATCTATTCTGAATTATGATACTGTGATAGGAATTCATTGATGTAATGCACATAAGTAACTAATGGTTACTGGTTCAAGCCTGGGCCCATACATCTGTTCCGATACTGCCATAGGATTTGTATTATGATCAATGGGATTAGTGTACATAAAACAGAGTTAGCGTGAGCCAGTTTGGTTTTTTGTGGGTTTTTTGTATAAGAGCAAATGTGAACAATAGCCCAACAGACATTAACAAAGTTAATGAACTGTGTGATTACAAATCAAACTGGTAACTCTCTACAGAGAGCTCTGTCTGACGGGCCAATCAATTGGTTCACTTCAACTCAGAAAATAATCAAAATACAAGTAAACACAATTGGGCTGGTAAAAAAGCGGTATTGAACAGGAATAAAAACCCAAACATAGAGAACAACATCAAAAATAAAAGAGAAGAAAAATAATATCTGGAGGTCATTGACATCCAGAGAGCTTAGCCAACATACTAAAGGATGCACCATTTGATTTTCAGGGGGAATGGAATTTGGGGTGGGACAGATTTATTTTTGGGGGGGGGGGGCAAAGGTGGCAAAGGTGTTTTTTTCTTTGCATTGAGTTGGGCGAGTCAGATTTTTTTTACTCAGTAGTGGGTCAACTTTTTTTGTTCTTTTCCTGGTTTGTGTGCAAAGTTGTTGTTTTTCCTAGATAGTGGGCAATTTTTTTTAGAAAACTTTTATGCCCCCCTCTGAGTATCTAATGGTACGTCCCTATAAAGCTATGTTGACCATTTGACCTGGCAATGGTTATATTCTAACTTGCACTAAATCCAGCCAATATGTGCTAACAACATTTCACTAATTGAGGTGACACAGAAAAGAAAAACAAAAAACAAAAACATTTAAAGTTCCCACGGTATCTTCCTTGAAACCAAAACTAAACTTATCTAACTAAATGGAACACTAAGTTTCAAATTAGTTCCTTAGCACCAGTGGGCAGGATACAATTGAACCACAACAAGGAAATCATATATTGTCAATATCATACTAAACCTATGATGATTGAACGTGGGAAATACATGTACAAGCAGACTTTCTAATATTTCACCATCTAGTTTTTTGAAGACCTATTGTCAAGCATAATATAATTGGCACATGTTATTATTTTCACCTGGTCAACTTTGGTTAAATAATAAAACCCAACCATTATAACCATTCATTTTGTGTATGCCTATAGGTTAACTTTTATAAACATGTAGGGTGTTGACCTACTATCTTCTTTAACCCTAACCCTAGAACGTGGCAGTGGGGATGGAACGAAGAACAGGGAGAGGAGGTTAAATAAAAAATGCGAAAAATTATGTCTGTCGGCCACGGGAATCGAACCCGGGTCGGCTGCGTGACAGGCGAGATATACCACCACTCAGCTACAGGGGGAGGGCTTCACAGGCTTAAAAAAATCGGAGACCATATATACCCGTAGTTTAGTGCTACATGAGATGGAACTTATATGCGCGCAAGCCAAGTGGTGCTGGCGTGTTGTTTCTGTGTTATGTAGTAAGGTTGGCCGGGTTATGAGCGTGATTCTACAGAGAGCCATTTATTTATAAGGGTGTCTTTTCAACCTGAATCCACGCTAAGGGTTGCTTGGAGCGATAGCCACGTGTCATCATTGTAAAAATAGCCCAAAAATTGTAAGGCCTATAAGATAATTTACTGTACAAAAGTGAATCAAACACTGCTTCATACGTTCATTTCAGTCTAAACTCTGTAATGAGGACCTATATCCGTTGTATTTGTCCTTTGTATTATTCGTCGAGCTATAATAATCCTAGTGAAGGGTCACTTTTCCCTCTTTGAGAATTTGCATTAACCCTAACCCTAGAACGTGGCAGTGGGGATGGAACGAAGAACAGGGGGAGGGGGTTAAATAAAAAATGGGAAAAACTTATGTCCGCCGGCCCCGGGAATTGAACCCGGGTCGGCCGCGTGACAGGCGAGATATATATACTACCACTCAGCCACGGGGGGAGGGCTTCACAGGCTAAAAAATGGTGCTGGCTGTGAGGTGTCTGTGAGACGTAGTAGGGTTAGGGTTATGGGTAGTTTTTGAGAGTGGATTCACACGGATGATTACAACTGTTATACATGAGTGCCCCCCGCGGATCGGATATCAGCCATGTGTGTCTGTAGAAACAGTACTGCTCAAATGCATCCGACCTTCTTGCCCGATAATCTCACCAGTAAATAGTGAAGACTCTGTAGAAACACGCTTAAAGAAATTGCCTTATCCATCCAATCAGAATTATCTGAACGGAGCAATCATGTAATAAGTACTAAAGAAACATTCCCAGATTACATTAACTGTCGTCTTATCTAATTCCTGTCAAATAAATAATGATGGTTATGTTTGTCTTGGCTTTGGTGGCTATGAATTGGAGCCACAGCAATGTTTACACATCAGCTGTATAAATCCTTACAATTAAAAGTCCAACCTATTTATCATCCAATTTTGAATTTGTACATAACTATCACAATCATACTACCAGGAATCATTCAAGTAATACTTTAATTATTCCTAAAATCAACTTAAATTCTGGTATGCGCACTTTTCTTTACAGATCTGGTCATCTGTGGAACAATTTATCACCATCTATTCGTATTGATTTAGAAAATATGTCTCTCGGTCAATTCAAATCCTATATTTCCACTGTATTTTTTTGTTCAGCGCACTGGGGTCTTGCGACGGAGTGCGCTTAATAAGCATGGTTTATTATTATTATTATTATCATAATTGAATAATTTGTATTATAATTTGTATTATATTTAAACACTGTTATTTGTTATTTTGATGTATTTATGTATGTATCGAAATGAGGGCCTGCTTGGAAAGCAGTGCAAGTCACTGAAGCATATTACCCTCAATAAAGCATTAATAATAAATTGGTGGACATATTAGCCCAATTCACGGCATTCAGAGGATCGGTACTGCTTTAAATGAAAGTAATTACCAGTGCTACAGTTTTTTCCAAAATAGTTCAAATTCTATGTTTAAGTGTAGGCCCTACCTTGTGTCTGTTATAATTAGACCTTCTTCCCTAATGCTGCTGTCATTTATCAAATATACATGTGATCAGAACATTTTGTTAGCACAATTGTTGTGCCAGGTAATCTGTGAACAATTGTGCACATTATTCACAGTTCACAGTTTTGCGTTTTTAAATTTCCTATCAAGTGCAAATTTTATTAGTTGTGCAGTGAACCAATTGACCTTTCAGAGCTTTGTAGAAAGTTACCAGTTTGATTTCTAATCACTCAATTCATTAACCTTGTTTTGTCTGTTGGGCTATTGTTCATAATTATTTGCTCTTTATATACAAAAAAAGAAAAAAGAAAGGGGAACTGTAAACTGCACTTAACTGTGGGAGTGTGCAAAAAACATGAATTAATCATTATTGTTGAGCTAGTACCATAAAAATCCCAACTTAATTGCTATGTTGTGCACTGATTTTGCATTTCAATTTCAAACAGACCATGAACAGACTGACAATTATGATACATTATATCATTGTAAAAAACATGATAATAACATCAAACACTCAGTAAGCAGTAATATCCCATCTCATGTGTCATCATTAACGGTGTGTTGAACTTTGCTATTGAGGGCGATTTAATAATTAAGTAGACGTTATGTAATTATGTAGTATACATATAAAGCAAATATTGGCTTCACAATACTACTATTATTATACCCATTAAATGGGGAATTTTAGCGAATGATGCACATACTTGCACTGATAAACCAGAATTGTATGGTAGGCCGAGTTTAGCTACAATGGTAGGCCTAGTTTAGCCTACAATGGTGGTCCCAATTAGTTGGGACACCCTGGTAATAATTATACGTAAGGATGTTCCGATGCGATGGCTAGCAAAAAAATCTTGATATTCAAATATAAGGTAGAGCTGGTTGAGTACAACAACAAAAGTATTTACTGGAGGTGAATCGGGTGCATGGTTCAACAGATATAACCATTTGAAGTAATTTTGAATTATTTTGTTTTGTATTGTTTTTTCGGCCAACAGAGGGCAGTCTGTTTTCTTTCTTTTTTTATTGGTTTTTAGACTCCCTAGTTTAAACATTTTCTATGAAAATTTAGTTTTTTTGTTTTTGCTCTAAATTGTTATTGAAAACTCCAGTAGATTCCCGCAGCACAGGAAATAAGGAGAGTTGTATAACCAACATACACACCAAGTGGCAATACATTTAGGAAATCTAAATGCACAAAATGAGAGGAAAAGCATATGATCCGGTTACTTTGGTTATCGCTAGCTTAATAATAGTTAAATTTTGAAACTTCTAGGCGATTGCTGAACCTAAGGCACACCCATGAAAATGATTCTAGACTTGCACACATTATGTATGACGGAATGAAGTGTTACATTTCTTCTAAAGCAAGATAGCTCACATTGTACATACTTCCAACAGTTAGTTGTACCAAAACATTTTTCCAAAAACATTTTTACCTTTTAAGGATTATACAGGTATAATAGTCTTTAATAGTCTCTGGTCTTTTATTGATGATTGATTCTCACACATTAGACAAAAGCATAGCTCCCTAACTACTGGTCTGCATACTGTGATAACCCATAACCATGTTTGATCAGTAGCCTATCAGAGATAGCGATACAGATAACAAATCGTGGGAAACTCAAAATCATCAAATTCACAATGAGAGGATTCGGTACAAAGGCAAATCTAAGGACAAGTAATGACACGATCACCTGTAATTACTATTTGTAAAGTGACGGTAGCTTTGGAAAAGATTGAAGCGAAACAACCACTGAAATATTGCGTAGCACTGGCACGGACGGACGTAGGATGAGCTTAAATAATCAGAGCAAACACAGATATATTCGCCTATAGTTTGCCAGTAGATGTGTATACAGACATGAGGTAGTTTGCTGTGGTTATTAATATTATTGATATTAAATAATTTATATTCCTAGTCCCGGCCGGTGAGTGTCCTTGCTTATTTGTCATTGGGACACTCACCGGAGTTTGTTATTATTTTTGTTATTATATTGTATATGGCTCATTCCATGAAGTTGGGGCACATTATGTGACATCCAAGTGAAATTTTCAAAATGGATATTTTCCAACTCTTTCTTCTTTTTTAGGTTCTACATTTACCAAAGTCCAATGTAGAACTCTTTTTTTTAATGTAACATTTGGTGTAAAATAACCGCACATGTTCAACAGTTGGATGACATTTCCAAAAATCCTGATGCTACATGGACACCATTTCCCATTTCCATATCATTTTCTAATAAATTAGCTTAAGATGTGGGCCAAGTTTCTATACCTCAATTAACTACTTGCAACCACAAATACATGAAAAGAAACCAGATTTGTCTAGGTTGAACATAACTTAACGAACAAGACATCGTAGATTAACTGTTTTATGTAAAAACTCATTGAAAAGTGACTCTTTATTTTGCAATTTGTATAATGAATTTAAATAAAGTACATATCAATATTTGTTTGATGTAAAGTACTCTATAAACCATGCACATTGATTACATTATAGTCATAAAGTAAGTATATGAAGTATTATTTACCTGTATAATGTTATAAAATGCACTACCGATGCTACATGGACAACCGCGTCTTGTAACATTGGTAATAATAAGACTATTCATACTGTTACAATTATAATTACAAGTGTGAATGGTTTGTCTACTTATTCATCATATCAAGTAGATACACAGAGTGAATTGCTTGAAATTTATCTAACACTGTTCATGTAAAATTTACCTTTTCTGTGTACTTAAGTATTACGATGCTACATGGACACCGTGCCCTAAAATATTTGGAACAGCTTGAACAGGTGCATCTTATTCAGATCAATAGAGAGGATGTACTATGATGTTAACTTTTTATGTTATAAGCACACGATAAAATTAATAACATGGATTGTAAAACTACAAATTACACAAAAAGATAACCTGCCATGAAGCATAAAACATAATTACCTATGATACACATACACCATTTCTTTCAATTACACAATAACAATACACCATTGATCAAAGAAACTTAAGATGTCCACTGAAACAAACTTCATGCAGTGTTGTTCTTAAAGTACCCTTTGTGATCTTAGTCTCTTTGCTCGTTTCTGATTGAATCATCCTCTATTATTGATAAAGATGATTGAAAAGTTTGATCACTTAAAAAGTCAGTTTGCAAAAAAAAAAAATTAATTGCCATGATGGATTTCTTTGGAACGGTACTAGTTTTTGAAAATGATGGGTTCCTTGTCTTCATCTCCATAAATTCCAGGACGATAGAACTGTCTTCTGAATTAATGTCAAGAACCTGCAAAGCAAAACAAAATAAACCCTATGGCTTAGTATCTTCATGGAACATTGTGTATTGATATTGGAGTAGATTATTTATTCATGTTGCACTTTTTGTGTTGCAGGAAAATATTTATATTAAAATCATGCTGGAGTATTTTATTTATTATTCATTTAACATGAAGAAGAATAGCAAAGGATAGAGAACTTAAATGATTTACAATTATTTGTTTTATTTATAGTAAATAAAACTAAAATAAGGGAATGTTTATTGTGAATTCAGTGAAATGCTAATGGAAATGGTGTCCATGTAGCATTGTGTATTAATATATATTCATTAGATATACAATGTACATCTCTCATAATATGCCTTTTTTCTGTAAAGTGTAGTAAAATGTAGGCAATGTTTTGAATGTTTTGGGTGATGGATAATTTCGAATGGGGTAATTGTTTTAGTCTAATTAGGCAAATTTTATGAAATGCTACATGGACATGGTGTCCATGTAGCATCGTATTGGTAAGCTATATTATTAGCATTAAAAGAGCAAAAACTAATTCATTATTAACTTCAAAGTTTATTAATGATGTAATTCTACACACAAAAAACAATTTCAATGAACTATAACGATACTCAATGCAAAATATTGCCCATGCTATGCCCGATGCTACATGGACGCCAAATTATTATGGCGTCTGTGACTCAAAATTAATATCATAACATGAAAAGAAATTCTGATTCAGTGTTTCCCTTTCAATAAAAATGCATTAATAAATACAGACATACAAGCAACATTAAGAAATAATTACAATCGCACTTACCATTCACAAAACTATCCAATGTTTACATTTTGATGCTACATAAAAGTCCCGATGCTACAACGGGACATCAGCGACTGAAACCTTGATAAAACTAGCCCACATGTGGCAAATTCCAAACAAACCTGATAGCTATTGACCTCTATCCTTACAAAAAGAAATATGGAATGTTTTATTTATCTCCAGGGGGGGATTCCCACAAATTGCATAGGATGTTTATCACGATGCTACATTTTATGGTTAGGACACCATGCACACGGCACGGTATACTTTTTCATGAATATATGGAATGGTCTTCATGAAATTTATTCTCATTTGCAATAGTTTTCAATTGATAAATGCTCTTAATTTTGGAAAATAATTTAAAAATGTATGATAGAGAACTACCCCCATTCAGCAATGAAAAGTCCCGATGCTACACGTGTATATTTTGTGGACACCGTGCGTAGCATCGGAAAGGCAATTTTCATGTTGCTTGGGTGAAAAATCAGTCCAGCGTGACGAGGTGTTTTGGTCAGTAAACTATGAATACATGTATCTTTTATTAATCAAATCGATTTCCAAGCAATTCTATGATAGTTTTGCTTACATAAAACTCATATTAATGGTTGTGTTTTCCATGTCACGTTTTTTAGCAAAAATGGTCTTGGACACCACCTCATTTTTTCTTTTTTTTTTCTTCAAGGAAGGGTCGATTTTTTTTTTTTTTTCATGGCTCAATACTATAACCTAGTACTGTTTTTGGACACTCATTTTTTTTGATATACACATAGAGTAAAACCGTTTATAAGCTGCCTAAAGTACCAAATTCTGCTATTTTAACAAATGCCCCAACTTCATGGAATGAGCCATATTGTTAACACCATGGGTTGGTAACTGCTTTATATTATATTAAATGAGGGTTTCAGAAATAGCCAATTCCTCTATAGAAAAAAAATTCAGGATAATGATATTATTGATAGGCACTCAACCTCCTTACTTAAAAGTTTAAAAGAATACTGTATAGTGGAAATTGTTGCGCTAAAATTAGCAAGTGCAAAAATAAAAATGCGCACATATATTCATTTTGTATTGGTCTATGGAAAGAAGCTCAAAATTGCAAAAATAAAAACAAACCAAATTGTTCAAAATGTGTCCAAACACACAAAATTCCCCTTTTTCAATAGTTCAAATTCTTCAGTTTGTAGTATTCAAAGAGATTCAGGTAAAAATATATCAATAGGGTGGAATTTCCCCCTGGATAAAACAATGACGGATTCAAAGTTCAACATCACAGAAATATCTCTAAAGATCAATGACTCAGTTTACGGGAAATTATGCATCATTCTCTCAAAAGCATAACTGAAAGATGTACTTTTGAAGCAATGGTGAGGAACAAAAAATGGTAGGGTATTCTAAATCTTAGTAAGTTAGTTGCAATTTCATGTATAAAATTGATGAACCTCTATACATCCAATGTATCATCATAATATACTAATAGTATTAATTACATGGTGCATCTATCCTAGTAATTAAACAAACTGTATTATTATGCCACCAACAACCTAGACTATTCTTATCTAATTCCATATTTGCGTTATACATATTTATATTTTAACTTCTGGTGGGAAAAGTCAACAAACCAATTTACAGTTGACAGGTTTCAAGTATGACCATATATCCATATCACAAAGTCAATAATAATCAAGAGCTTTCAGTTGTCTAATTGAACACCTGAATAGGCAGTTCTGCTGGTCAGTGGTCCCAGTCAGTCCTTTCAGTTCACTTTTGTTTTGTTTTTCTATTTTTCTATTTTAACACTTCAAAAGAAAACAGCATGGTATACATAAACCTAATTTGTAAATAAATGGTAGCTTACACGTTAGGGGTCGTCCAAAATTATCGCCATTTTCACTTACGTACAGAGCGTACGTAACTTTTTTACCCCCCTCGAGTTACGTACGCAATAAATAGCAACATTTTATTTTATTTTGTACTTAAAAAAAAAATCCTGCCTCTCAAGATCGCCACTTAAGTTACGTACGGTTGGGGTATATTTCGACCCCCCTCCCCCCTCATACGTACGCTTTGTACGTAACTGAAAATGGCGAAAATTATGGACGACCCCTTATGTAAGCTAGTCATTAAATGACCTATAAATAACTATGCTGTACATTTTCAATACTTTTCAATAGTTTTGCATTCTGTTCAATTCATTCATGTCCCATACTTGGTCTCTCTGTTGATTCCCCATACCCAGCCATCCTTTGCCAATTATTGCGTATTCAATTTAGTTTCCCTTTTCTAAATCTCAGTTGACGATCTATTTGCACATATCGATTTTCACACGCCCATTTTGGTTTGTGACATACTAGGGGGAAAATGTATTCAGATCAAGCTTAGTTAAATTCACAAACCAGCTACAACATACTTACAGTTCTTGATTGTTTGATACAGTCAAACACAGACTTTATTGAGCTAATAGAACATGTTTATTTAATGTAGTTAGGAGAGGCAGTCAGCAGTCTCTTGTTGATGTAAATTATCCTTTTAATAACGATAACATGTACAATTTAAAGGTAGATGACCCGATCACATTTTCGTAACACAGAATTATTTCAAACATACGGAGATTTTCATATCATATGAAAGCTCGTATTTTTCTCATCATCATACTGAAATTTGACGGCCTAAATCGGTATAATTACGGAGAAATCGATGCAATACCGTCGAATTACCGCGAATGGTGGTAACCACCGATATAGTTTGTGTACTACTCAATGGGTACAGTTCACAGCATCTTGTGCGTCTAAAATAAGAACCATTAGAGCTATGCAACTCAAACTTTGGAACACAACTTTTTTAAGGATGACCTTTCATGTAGAATAGAAAACTTCAAGTTGAAAATCGGAACATCTACCTTTAACTAAAGCCTTCATTTATGCAAATTAGACTGATGTAATCTAAATATTTTTTAAATGTAAATGTATAATATAATAATCATATTCATGTTATTATGCTATTTACATGTATTCTTAATCTCCAAAATGTCATTTATGTCGTATGATTTATTACTATAACCCATATTATTGCTACTACAAGTCCATCCCGGGTCAGACATTTGTGGGTCAGGCATTTGTGGACCGGGGGGGGGGGGGGGGGGGGGGGGGGGGGGTTCTAACAAAGGACCCATGGCGAAATAGACAGTACCCCTCAACTAGTTGACCTAATGGCGCAACTACATAGTCAAAGCTGATAGACAATACAATTCTCATCTTTCTATGATTGACTTACCCATTTCACAGTTTTTTCCTGTAAACCCGTCCACACATTGACACAAATACTCATTTGGATTGGTATTTGTACATACACCTCCATTCTGACATGGCTCATGACGGCCACAGTAGTTTAAATCTAAAGAAGAATAAATAGAAAATGATAGAGAAAAAATCAGTACACAAAACAAAATCTAGACCATAGCATCAGGTTCCTTGAGTCGGGCTTGAGTTAATCTTACCATGCTTACCATACCACCAAATGTTTTCAACAGGAAAACTACCCACCCATACGCACACACAGTAATCATTCAAAATTGTAGGGTATTCTGATACTGATAGCCATGTATGATTGACGTTAGGTTAACCTATAGATCTATACTCTGTTTGGCCATCTCGAGACGGTGACGTAACCGCGTATTCTACTAATTGCATCACATAACGCGCGCGCATACTCGCGGCGCTGGCGTACAAACACGAGCGTTGAAACGCAGAAGATACACACGTGTGCGTAAAAGCTGCGCCTGTTCAGTTACGTCACTGTCTCGAGATGGCCAAACAGAGTATAGCCATCCTTTTTAAAAGGATATCCCAACGGATTTGTCCACCCCTAAAAACCTTTTCCTTCCCACCCCTAAAAACCTTTTCCCCTCATAACAAGTATTCCAAAATACTGAAAAGATTGGCAGAAATGGGTCAGACTATCCGCTATACAAAAGCCCGATAGAATTTGGTATGATCCCAGTTACAGATATGGAGGGCTGCTGTAAATATATCATACTGATACGAATCTAAGAGGAAATGTCCATCAAAAATATTGAGATTTTCTATTTGAATCTTTCATTTTCATGTTCCCACGGTGTTCGTTTGTTTTGGTCATTCTATTGCTGACATAGTTTCCATTGTATTTGGTACTGTAGTTGACTACGAGTCAAGTCAACCGAATTATCATAGGGTTACTTTCAAAATATCAAAGATAAAGAAAGTAAATCCACCAATATACAAACCATTTCTAATACAGAAAAGAGACGTCCAAAGCGTTTTACCACATTCCACACATTGCTGTATGATTGCTTATAAAACTTGCTAGGAGGTATTTTTATTTAAAATTTAGGTTATATTTATTTCTATTTTGCTATGTCATTGTTATTCCAGTATATTCCACCAATTTAAGATGCTTTTCCAGAATTCCTGAAGAAAACATACCCCTTGTACCACTCCCTGTAAAACTGGTATGGCGGACCACACACATGTGCATGAAAAAACGTATGGAAAACGTCACAAATCAGAAATGAGTTGGAGTCATACATCATTTCTACCATAAAATTCCTGAATTTTGACAATGACCCACCCAACACCAATTGATTTTTAGATGTTTGGGTATTATTGGCTCAACAGAAATGTCTGGACATGCTCATAAATCACACACTTTTTACCCAAATTCCTTAATTATTAATGGAAATAAATGCAACTAAACCACATATCACAACAAAAAATAAAATTTGTATGGCTATATTTCCTAAATTTACAGAATGAAAAACAATGAAACATCAACATATTATATTATGTAGAATTTCTGAACATTCTATAAATAATCTCCATCAATATTTTGATGGACAATATTTCGTAGAGCATATAGTCAATTTCAGTTACCTTGGTTACACAAGAATCCTGTCCAATGTTCCTCTTGTTCACAATTGCACTCCCACGGCGAGTCACAGGTCCCATGTGCGCATCCTGGGTATGTCTCACATTGATCACAAAGCTCACCTTCCCAACCATACTTACACCTAGGAAAAAAGAAATGTAGAAAATCTGTCTTATTCCCTTGTTCCCAACCTTGTTCTTTGGTCACTACTTATTTTACACCTTGAAGTATCCTGATTGTAGTTCCAGTTCCCCACACTGTTGCTGATGAGTTGGCTGATTTTGCTGAGGCAAACTTCTCACACCATTTGATTAAGGGCTAGAGTTAGGATTAGGAATAGGGTTGATTCAGTAGGGTGAAATGAGAAATTGGCAAACTCTACCACACCGACCGGCCACACTGTTTCAGTGGAACAGTTGGGACTAGTTTAGTATACAGTAAGGCTAAATTCAAAAAATCACTCGTCTCAAAGCTCTCGCGTTAGTTAGTTAGTTTATTAATGCGCATTAGAAGAAGAAAAAAATCTTTAAAAAAAAAAAAAAAAAATTTTTTTTTTTAAATCCCAAAATGTCACCGATTTTTCAGATTTTCATTGATCACATCATTTTAAATACAAAAGGTCACTTTTACAAGGATTTCAATATTTTAAAAAAAACAGCGTTCCGCATTAGGTTTTGAAAAACTGAAGAGCTTTGAGATAAAAGATTTTTTTAATATAGCCTAATAATACTATAGTATAATAGTGTATTTTTAGAACAGTGAAGAGTGCAGATCAAAATACCGTAAGTAAATAGCATAACATGTTATTTTTCCACACCATTTCTTCAAGATTGGGTTCAATTCCTTGGTATGCGTGGCTTGAAATGAGCATGTGCATTTGGCATTTCTTGAATACTTAGTCTCCAACATCATCATTTTACTTCCAATAGTAAAAATTTAGGGCTTTAGTGCCACAAGGTCCTATCTGTAATAGCTGCCAGTTGTTATACATTGACTAAGCCAAGCAATTGGTATACAATAAATGCAGCCATAGCAGATAATAATTATGGTCTTTTTGATCAGATACCTAGTAATGTGAAAAAGGCATTATATGTAATCTGCCAAATATTATAAACTTCTGTTGCTATAGTATATGGCTCAATGGTTGCACCTTTATAAAAAGCAACCTTTCACATGGCACCCGTTGTAGATGAGACGTTTTGGCTCCAAACCCTCAAAATGTAAGTAGGCCAAGCCAAGTCGTAACATTGCCCCTCCCTTCTGGGTTCTTGAATACTTCATTGAAAACATCATCATTCTACAAATAGGCATACTGTAGAGCATGAAATGTTCGCGTGCATCAACATTTCGCAAATTTCGCCAAGTGCAGCTGACTCGCAAAATGTTCATGCACACAAATGTTTTGCCTTTTAAGGGCCTATTATGACTACTCAACACATACACGAAATTGTCAGCCGCAATAAAGGCCGAAGTCAGTGATTCGCGAAATTTTAATGCTGTGAACATTTCATGCTTTAAAGTACTAGTTAGTCTCACTCTTGATTCCATTTTGTTGAAAACAAGTAGGCCTACAAGTTTAAGGGCTTCTAATGCACTTATCAATTGCAAGCCCGGCCCCCAGTGACCCGGGGCATGGCGGGGACAAAGCGGGGACCGTACACGAGTGTACAAAAAATGTTGCCCGGCTATGCGGGGGAGTGTACGCGGACGTACAAACTACGCCCTGCTAGCAGGGGAGTGTAGCGGGGACGTACGCTAAGGTACACAAATGTACACCCCGGGCGCTTGCTATAAATAAGCTAGAGATGCGATGCGATTGACGGAATGAGCCAAATAACACATAGGGAACACATAGAAATGCAGTCCTGTAATGGTTGCAGAATGAAAAAAGCGACCTTGTGACTGTAGCCGAGTGAATACTTTGTCCTGTGAAATGGGTGGCTGGGACTGTACACTTTGTCCCGGCCAAGGGGGGCCGGGACTGTAGCAGGGACGTACAAAAATTGGTGCCCGGCCATGCGGGGACCGTACACGATTGTACCCGGGACGTCACATGGGCAATTTGTACGTCCCGGCCCTAATCCCCGCTATCCCTGGGTCCCCCGGGCCGGGGATGCAATTGATAAGTGCATTACTGAAAGCAGATTCTTCCCTCTCCCCTTTCCCCCAAATTCTGCACATATTATTAGGACATAAGCTAGATAGTGCATTTCATTTTAAAACCTAAAATAACCCATGGTTTATGTTATACTAGTACATTGCATACAACAAATATATTGTTACCTTTTTGGTCCGTTTAACCAATTTGTACGTCCCGGCCCTAATCCCCGCTATCCCCAGGTCCCCCGGGGCTGGGGATGCAATTGATAGGTGCATAATTGGCATACAATTGTTCTCATCTTCTAGTCAATGCATACAAGATATAATCTATCTTACAATGACTTCCTTTTAATATTAATTTAGTCCTGATCTGTTGCAAAAATGTTCTTGGTACATGTATTTTTAATTTCAAAAAGTTCCCAAATGAAAAGAGACTGAGAGCCATATCAAAGTCAAAGGTAAAATAGAGGGTTTTTCACACATTGAAAATAAATTGACACCATTTTTAGCCAAATTGATTTTGACATCTGTATGTAGATATGTCAATAAATAGAACCAAAGTTGTTTCCCGGTCACAACTATTATAAATCTACCTTATGGTCACAGACCGCGTATTCCCAACTTGACAATGGCATACATTGTCATTGGCATCTTACACACACCATACATGCTGATGGCAATGGATGTCCTGCCACTATCAAAAACATCTATCTTCATTGAAATAACACTCCTCATGCTTCTGGTAAAATAAATATAGCTCTCTTTTACAGCAATTAAAGAAAATGTCGGTTTTCTTGCACCTCGGAGACATGAAATGAAATGGAAATTCACACCAATGTACTACTTTTACCCTCAAAGAATGGGATAATGTGTGAATTGAGTCGTAAATACTGGATGGAGATTGCTCTGATTGAGTTCATCATGTGTAAATCACTTGCTCTTTCAAAACATGGTTTTCTTTGTCAAAATTGTGATGTTCAATTATCTAATGAATACATCATTTATATAGGTTGGGGTGAAGGGAAATTTGTGGTAAATGTACCAGTATTCAGATTGGTTAAACAGACCAAAAAGGTATCAATATATTTGTTGAATGCAATGTACTAGTACAACATAAACCATGGGTTATTTTAGGTTTTAAAATGAAATGCACTATCTAGCTTATGTCATACATGTAATATGCGCAGAATTTGGGGAAAAGGGAAGAGAGAAGAATCTGCTTTCAGTTATAAATTGTTTGATTTCCAGCTGATTGCTTGATCTTTTCTTGTTTTAACGAACACAACTGTTGTATAACAAATTGTGAATAGGATATTTGCTCAGCATTCGCCCAGCCAGGCGGCCATGATGCAATCCCCATCCCCGGGGTGCTCAGTGGTCATTACAAGAGGGGTATCATGCGTGTCCAAGAAATCACGTAATTAGGGTAGTTTTTCAAGATGGGGCACGTTACGTGAATAGGGTATCAAAACAAGCCAAATTAAGAAAAAGGGTATACTTTTTACATCATTGGCTTTCGTATTTAGGGTCTTTATTTGGTCCATGAGGATAATAAATAGCCATGATACATTTGCGAGATATATTTCTCAAATTGTATCCGCGCAAGTGATCTGATAAATCAGCTCAGCATTTGTTTCATAATACTTTTAGCTTATTAGGGAAGGAAAAAAGGGTTAGAAATGTGTCATGCGGTAAGAGGTTTAAACTAAACAAATTACTTGCTTAAGGTATCAAAATATTTTGATTACTTGTTTAGGGTAATTGAAATACTGATACTACTTGCTTAGGGTATGTAAAATACTGTGCCATACTTGTTTAGGGGTGCTTTTTCACATTAACACAATTACGTATTTAGGGTACTTTTTGAAAGTCCTTGTACGCGCATGATACCCCCCTTGTAATGACCACTGAGCACCCCGGGTCCCCATCTCATGGGAATCTTCCCCCACCCTCATAATTGATTTCCTCCTTTCAAGCCGATGGATCCCTTGCAGGGAAAACCCCTCCAGCATTGTGATTAATATATAATTTTCAATACACACACTGATGTATCTCTGTTCGGCTATGGCTACACAATAACAATACTATTATTAACACTCAACTCTCAGATAAATAAATTTCTGGCCAAGATGTAAGAAAATATACATTAGGCCCTTCACAATTGATTTTGAGTTTCCTGTTGCCGCCCGCATCCGAAATTGAGAATTACAAAATATTTAATTATTTTATTTTTATTTAGGATTTTCACCTTTAAAATGACTTTCGATAAACTTCATTTGCTACTTTCTGACTCTAATCATATCAGACAATATGATGTAGAAATATAGAACATGATTGCATTACTAAGTGGGTATCAAATGAATCATACTTGGAAAATAATTAAATGCAGAGTCCTCAATGTAAGGGGTTGAAAATTGGTTGCGACCACAAAATAATTAGTTTCGAAATAAAGAAAATAAAAGATAATTAATAATTAAAAGCCACCTCGTCCCTTTATTAAACCTCCAACAGGAAACTCAAAATCAATTGGGAATATAAAAATTCCATACACATTTCTAGAGTACTACTGGGATTTTAGGATATTAAAATGATTTAAAAGGAACAAAATTATGAATTGATCAATTCTTTAAAACATTTGGTAGAATGCCAGAAAAAATATGCATAAACTTCCTATAAAATCAACCAATCTCAATAGACTAACTTTCTAACATTAGCGTCATAAATTTAACAAGCCTAATGGGCAAAATAATAAAATCAATATTTCTATTCTAATATTTTATCAAAATGTAAAATGTTGTGCTTAGTATTTTCATACCAATCAAGACTCCCACATAATGATTAGCATTTAGAACATACATATAAAACAGGTGAGGTGTTCTCTAAACTCTCCCACAATTGGACAATTTATGAGAGACTTCAAAACGATGTGAAAGGTAGTGTGTGAAAGTTTTATTGAACATGTTCACAAGCATTTTGCGCTCTTTGGAGGGTCTCAATTGGTCCTCACTGTTTTGTAGAATAGCAACAAGTAATATTTCAACAACAACAAGTTTGTTAGTTTAATTAATGCTTTTAGGAAATACTGAATTAAATCATTTTGGTTATATGTTTTATATTTTTGTAATACCCAGCTAGACTAAAGCCTCCTTACATGTAGCAGACCCACTACCCGATTTGAGATATTTTGTATTGCAAGATACAGTCCACTTATTAAGTTATTATAGATGAGGTGACCGTTGTTTACATCCAATGTTGATCAACAAACGCAACGGGGCGAAGGGACTGGACTGTCGATACACGCTTGAGGGAACAGCATATGACCACAACACTGTCCGCTATGCCGTATTGCCCTTTATAATGCTTTGGCGCGAGTTTTAAAAGCACGGGTCCTAAACAAAACATGATGCGCGCGCAAACTGCCGGGCAAAGAACAATAACAACTAGCCACGTTTTGCCCGGTGTGACGTCACCTGTCACCCCATCTATAGAAACCTCATTCTGCTCTGTGAAAGTCCTAGCAATCATATTGAGACATTTTGAAGACTAATAAGCTTCTCCATTGACAATGCCTGATGCAAATTGAGTTGTTTTCATCAAACACAAATCTCAGATTAACCCTTTTCATTGACCCCTTTTTGATACCCTTCCTCCTTGATCCCAATGGACAGATTTTATATCCCAGTACTATATTAATACTGCAAACCAATTTAATTTTGTTGCTACTGATTTTCACGAATTGCCAAGTAGCTCCATTTTTCAGATATATTTTGCTATGTAAGCAGCAACATACCAGCACACTTACAAGGATATTTTGCGCATTAAGTTTTTACATTTTTAGCTCCTCACAAAATTATATTCCTCAAAATTTAGAAGTTTTGCACTGTGACTGATTCCCAACCTGTTACCTGGTCCACATACCATTTATATTAAATAATATTGCACCACGTCCAGTCTTGACAGATTTTCTTTTTTCTTTCACAAAATATCAAACTTTGCATACTTTCCTTAATAAAATTGTTGGACAACTTTATAAACACCTAATAAAATGAATAAATTTCAGTAAAATCATCTTTTTTACAGTTGAAAGTCAACACAACATGTTTGATCAGTTTAAGAACTCAGCGCACTATTTATTTATTTTTAGCAAAGTTTTAGTTATTGGTGGTTTTGTAGTTATTGGTGGTTTTGAAGTTGACCAAATTCTAATGTCAGAACCATATCCTATTTAAACAGTCACTGATTTAAATAACCTCTCACAATATTTTTAAGATGTGCATGCTGGTATTAAGTAACAAAAAAGGATTACACATTACCGTATATGAATTTACCTTTTCTTTTCTGTCAATTCAATATATCAGAAAGCTTAGTCAGAATCCACAGGTGCCCAACACCTAATAAAACCATGGCCACACATAATCAATGTTGCTTTGAACAATATTATAAGCCCCATTTACAAGTTTTACAACAACTACATAATTCAACATTTTACGACAATCTAAATGTTCCAACCCTGACACATCAATCCAGATTTACGACATATTGAAACTCCAATGTTATGACCCTTAACAATGTAATAGCAATGCCCTTGTTGTATTAATCTACACTACAACTAAAGTCACTTAATATACAATTGTGAAGATCAACGTTGTATTGTTGTGTTGTATTGTTGTACAACAATAGAGAGGGTGGCAAGGTATCCAAATCTGTTAACTTAACATTTGTACAGCTGCTCAATAACACAAATGTAACCCGTCAAGCACTGAGATAGTTAGTTGACATTTATCGGAAAGTAGTAAAATCTGAAATTAAAGATTGCAGATACTTGTCTCCTCGATATCTTGTTGGCCAACTTAATTAAATGTAGTAACACTAACAGCAGTTTATGAAATATTATAATACGAGAGCGTATTGACTTGGGGTACGCATGAATGCTCCCAAAATCACCGAGAAGGGGTGGTTTTCATATCATGTCCGCACACATTTATGTCCGTGATTTCACCAAATAAGGGAATTCTAAAAGATGGCCAACAGTTCTGTCACACTCACCTGCATTCACCTGGTACTTCACAATGTCCATGAAGAGAATGGCACCCCTGTCTACATATTGCTGTAGAAACAAACAAAACACATACGCTATTTACATACACACACAAGCTGTTTAAACATGTATACAAAACAATGATGCCATAAAACCTAAATCATATGAAACTACAATGTAGAAGGAAAATCATAGCAAAATGTTTCCACAGATTTCCCTCCTCTTTTGCATTACTGTATTATCCCTATTAAGCGGGGGCAGTTAGCAAAGTCATTTTTGGTGGGCGCTTATTAAGTTACCTTGTTTAAACTCATTTATCGTAAACACTGTCAAATTCGGAAAGGTTGCACTAGCATAAAACCATGTGTGTTCGAAAAGGAAACTGTTTAAAATATGGGGGGAAAATCAACATTGCGGCGTCGCAGTGGTCTCACTCTGGCCACATTACATGACGTCAATGTTCCTACAAACTTGAAGTGCCCTTCCGAAAACTTCGTTTATTCTCGGTAGTTTTGAGCATGCGCGATGTTGTATTTAAGCCATGAATAAAAACAAAGATGGTGGCACGCATCGGGGAGAGCGGGCAACGGCGGCGATCGAACCAGGCTTACTGGTACTGCTTTACTGAAGAACGCTGTGGCGAAAAATGTTGTTGTACAGTGCTACAGTAATTGAAAAGGTGGGCGCTTATAAGAGATTGTTTGTTAGATTAACCAATGAAAACTTTAACAGCCTCTGATAGGATAGAAACTTTTATCTCAGTACCAAGTTCACTCATCCAACAATTTGCTAACACTTTAGATTCATTTTTCTAAAAAAATCTCAATTTACAATAAATGCACCATTCTCTTATATTTTGTCCGGTTCAGATCAATAATGGGGACAATGGCCAATGTTTATTACTTCATCAAGCTTGCCATCGGAACGGAATGCTCACATTTTCAACACGATTCATGTCATTATTTGACTAAAGACAATTTTTCAGAGACAAAGTTCATCTCAATAATTAATGTATCAAAAATAAAGTTTGGTATGAAATGAAAAATTATCAAGTAATGCAACATTACAGCGCATCTTATATTTTTATACTTGGAGAAAATGTTATCAAAGTTCCATTTGGCTTTTTATAATGATTAGAGCAGACATGTTTATTACAGGTCAAATGGTACACGTTTTGTCAAAAAGGTTGTGCTTAACTCAAATCTGAATCCGATTTGAATACAATTGCTTGAGCTATAATAAATACAAATTTATACTTTTCAATCTCAAATGAGCTTAAAGATTAACCAATGAAAACTTTAAACAGCCTCTGATAGGATAGAAACTTTTATCTCAGTACCAAGTTCACTCATCCATTCTCTATTACAAAAGGGGCAATAGTTGATCCTATAGGCTACCACTTGATGAGAGTATTATAATTTCTTTGCAAGCACAGCTGGGCACTATCAGATTATCCCATGGTTACATCCGAAGTACTGTAAAAAAAAGTTAAAATTCTCGCACTACATTTATTTTCACACTTTTTGCGCTTGAAGCATCTACCTCAAAAATTATAACCCCGCAAAAACAAGTATAAGCCTAGGGTAGGCTTTAGAATACCCTACCATTTTTATTTCTCAATATGTAATAAGTGTATGGGTCGTTCTTTAAAAGTCCCCATTGACCAATGGTAGGGTTTTTGAGCTACAAATCACCAATTTAAAACATGCAGAACAGTTACAAATTGGCAAAGCTCGAAATTACCACTTTATAGGGGATTGATCGTTTTAATGGGCTGGGTGAACCAAAATGATTAACCCAACTTAACTTCAAATCTATACCTTTCTACATGTGAGGCACCACTAGTGCACTTGAGTATTCATCTTCTTCTGAGCTACTCATCCAACAATGACAAATTGCTGATTTATATCTTAATACTTTCAATTGGAAATGAGTGACAATACACTCAACAAGAAGAGCATGAATTACAATGGGGCTGTCTATTATTATAAATGGTATAAAGTTGAATCAAATGTGGCATTGTGGTTAATCCGGAAATCCATGATGGTCCAAATATTGAAAGCTGTGCACGCACACTACTCCAGTGTGGAGTGGGGGTAAGAAATTGGAAACTCAAGAGGGAATGTTGCCACTCACTTGAGGAAATATTGTTTGCGATTTTCAGAATACTCAAGAAATGGGGCACTTTTGCACATAATAATTGATGATTTTAATACTGATAAAAACATCAGAAATATGGCAAATGTATAAAAAATATGAGATTTTTCGACAAGGAGAAAAGATACATAGAATCTTAGTCTTACCTGTTTGACATGCCTCCCCCATCCATCCATCGCGACATATCTTATCCCCATTGGCATCACATGTATAATGTCCAAATATATCGTTTCTAGGTTTGCAGTATTTTGTGCATGTGGTATCAAAAAAGTTCGCGTTACACATGACGCGTATTCTGTATAATAGTAACGCAGTAGCACCGCTGTGTCTTAAAGTGGTCCATGAGGATCCGGGAGATAAAATTCCTGAGTGAAAAGCGCGTTCTATCAAACATGATGAATCTGTAGGGAGAGCAAGAAGAAGAAAAAAACATTGTTCATGTTACTCTGTCATAATGAACTTGATCTAGGCAGGGGGAAAACGACCTATGTTTTTTCTATAGATTTTTGGAACTCTCACGACCTCTCAGGTAGGGTCGAATCTCGTATATTGTTTAACATTTTATGTTCCGAATAGACGCTTAAGATCATCCAAGCATTATCTTCGTCTTGAGTATCCTATGACAAGAGTCAAAGCTGTTGACAGGACTTTTACTAGGAGCTACTCTGTAACTTTTTTGACAAGAATAGCTCCTGGTCCTTTACTTTACTGTGCAAAATTAGGAAAACACCAGGACCCAAAACTTGGCAACCATCAGGTAAAAAACTCCTGGGTGCCCGCTAATTTGGAGGTTTGCTTATAATGCTCCGGGGAATGGCGCATCACAAATACTTGTTGTATGTCATGTATGTATGTCGGTCTGTGGGCCCTGGGACGTTCATGTTCCTGTTGTTGTTGTTATTTTTTTATTGTATAAAACAAATCTCAAAACAGATTTTTTTTTTCTTCTTCTTTGCCTAATCCTAAATTAGGTACATATTTAACTCTCACATTAAAATACACCACTTTAAATTGACATCGTGGCAATACTTATATTCCATATGCCATAAGAAATGCTTGCCCCTGGCTATTTGTACCTGCTGTATGCCAATACAATGTTATATTTGTCATAGTACTGACAAACATGGAAATCTGTCACACCAAATTGGACCACTTAGACGCAAAGTTTTTCACTAAAACTGGCAACGCCAACTTGGCTTTCTACTATGCATATTATGTAGGCCTACAACCACTTGACCTAAAATTGAGCTACATAGTCCAATTGACAAACAATAACTTTCAGGCACTGTTAAAGCATGACATTTCACATACTTGAAATTTTCACTTCCCTGGTGGTAACAGGTAAGGATTTGTGGTAAAAGAGGACATTTTCATGCATTTCATGCTCAAAGCAGCTACTGTAAAATTTATAACATGCTCATATATTCCTTGTGAATTAAGTGATGAAGCTACAAATTGTGAATTTAAAAACATGCAGAACAGTTAAAAATCAGCAAAGCACGAAAACGTTATCGTGCGAAAATTACCACTTTTACAGTATTGCAAATCAGCTGGAAAACTTAAATATAGATCAATTTCCCCGGTCAAATTTAGCATTGGGCATTCAACAAAATGTATCAATTCAATTTCATTCAGCAAAAAACTTTGTACAACTGCAATGCAATAGTGAAAATGTCACGCTGCAAAAACATTGTACTTTGCAGTTAATAAGTAATTGCACTGGGTAATGACTTGATTTGACCTGTTTTGTATGGTGGTATTTTCACACCGACTTTTTTCAGGGTTTTGATGACCGTGTTTTACAAACATATATTTACACCTGTATACAGACAGACACTTGATTTGCTCAGTCTTTTATTGACATTTTTACAGGAAGTTGGATATATATATATATTAAGTACATGTTTATTTCTTTAGAATTACATAATTATAGTATTGGTATAGTACAGTGGCCAGCTGCCGGTGGGGGGGCCTAATATTTAACTTGTGTCGGTTGAGAATGGCACGGTCTGCTTTTATTGACACTGTCGGCTGAGATAGGACTGTCGGTACTTTTATTATTGAATTGCCGTTTTATTTGTGCGATATGGAAAAAAACATGTCACCCCTCATCCCCCTCTCAAGTTTCTGACTGGGCGGCAATTTTAAATATTGACATTTTGGTAAGTCCTTGTTGGTTCACTTTCATTTTTCGCCGCTCCCCCCCCCCCCCCCCCCCCCACACATCGAAAACCTAGCTATGCCACTGTTATAGTACATAAACTACATACATACTACATGCAAATGGTCTTTTGGGTGCGAAGGGTATAACAGAAGTATGCCCTGCAAACGCAATAATGTGAAATGGTCTAGCCAAGTCAATAAATGTTTATTGCACATAAAAAGGTTAGACCTACCCACACAATAATAGGGCCCTAGACCATGTCAAACAACAATATAAAATTGCTGCGTAACTTGCAACATAGGAACCAAAAACATCATGAAAAATGCACAAGTTCTGCCAAGAAATAATTAATAATTCAAACAACCATAGAGAGTTCTGAATTATAGACACATTTACAAAAGTATGCTGGGAGTCGGCCATGTGGTTTCATTAACAATGCACAACTATTCAATTAAACCATTTGCATAATGTGGCGTAAATATAAAGTATGCCCTGGAATACTGGCTGGCTATGGTTGATTGAAGAACTAATTTACAGGGTATCAGTATTAAGTTGTTGTTGTTTTAGTAAAATATGAGGTTGTTTTTGGCTGGCTGTCAATTCTTGATACTTATACATGTTGTTGTACTTAACATTAAACATTGCACAAATATCATGTTACAAAATCAAGATACATAAAAAATACACAATACATAAGCAAGCCTACATAAAATTTCTTGACCCTCCCTTTTATCTCACATTCCAATTGAAACCTGATTCATAAAATTATTACAAAATACCATCTCCTAATCAATCATTTCTATGCTTAAATAATGACCATCATCATACAACCCAAACAAACTGTCACACAAATCACATTTTATAAGCCAGACCTAATGATTTCTTGGACCACCAACATGAACAATCAGTCAGGTCATGTCTGTTACTTCCATGGTCAGGTAGATCACAGATAGTCAATCTGTGGGTAGATAAGAGCCTTCAGGGAGAGATGGACATTTATCATGCTCATTTTCATTAGGGACGCACCATTATTATACTTCAAGAGGGGGAGGAAGTTTTTGAGAGAAAATATTGTCACCCACTATGCAAGCAAAAAAACCAAACTTTACCACTGATGAGTAACAACTTTACCCACCCAACTCATTATCAAGGAATACATTAAAAAATTTAAAAAAATCACCCAACCCCAACTTCCTACCCCCCTCCCCCGTTGAAGTATAATGGTGCATTCCTTACAACATGATTACATTTTATAGTTTAATGTATTTTAACTAATGCAGGTATCAGTTTGAAGTTTGGACCCACCGCTCCGCAAGCATTCACCTTGCTTCATGCGTGTAGAATATTTTAAGATCAAGACATCACCATAGCACTTCGCTTGCTTCATGGAAAACATATGGGTAAAAGTTCCTCTCTATTGGTCAAATGTGATAGCTCAAGCTTCACCCTATGAAAAAATTTATACATAGTTCAAACTTCACTTCTCACAAAATGTTGCGACCTCATAAGAAACATTGACCTTTGGGGTAGGTCCAAATTGATGTGTGCATAAATGACTGAATATTTAATTTACCTGTACACTGTGTATCCTCATCCTTGTCACGGGCCTCTACTATGACAGTAAATGTGTGCTGGAATGAAAAGAGTAAAATAGTATAAATTACAATGAAATGCAACTAAGCAAGTCAATGTATTTTTATTTTAATACATTAAAACAATCAAACTATAACCTAAGCAACATTTTTAAAAGTTGACTTATATAGAACACTCAAAAAAAAAAAAAATCTGTCACTATGTTCATTGTCTAACTATACCGTCTATGAACTATGCTTAATATCAACCATTGCTGCCACAAAGTTGTTCTCAAATTTGTATTCATTATTCCAGGAAATAAATATGAATTGCATCTTTCATGGACATGTATAAAATGTTTCCTCTATGTAATCTACTTTGCATAGTAATTCACAAAAATAATTTATTGAATAGACACCTGGATCTAATCTATACAGTTCATTAGGATGTTTGGAGATCAGGTTTTTAGGCTCAGAAAGTTGGTACTCAAATATTTCGGTCGGAATGTTGGCAAAATCATAATGGAAATTGACTCTTGCTTTGACTGCATTTAATACAGACCAACGTGTCAGCTAAAGAAATACCCACATATTGGTCAAGAAAATAAAAATTATAAAGATTTCAGAAATTCCTCAAAAATGTCCCCGACAATGGTAGAATAGAATAAATAGCCCAAATTATTTATCCAGCATAAGTTTCGATGAGGGTTCACTTGTACCAGAATGTTAAACAGGATGCTTCTTGGTAGCATGCAAGTCAAATCATAGCCTCGATATTCCAAGCGGGAATTTTGAAACTTTCACCGAAATCCAAATCCATATAGACAGAGACAATTTTTCACATCCTTCATTATCAATTCATTTCCTACATTTATCAATTTTGCCATACAATTTATTGTTTGTTTCCTTACTTTTGTTTCAATGCAAATTTATAGAATATCATTATTCTTTGATTGTAACCAAACCTAAATCAAATTGATTTTGAGCCAAGTTTCTTGTCTGGACTTTTCCCATGATATTCACTCAGCGAGTCTCAAATGTCCACATTGCCTCTGGAGTAAGACTGATATCCCATCCTGCACTTGGGGTACCAGGGGTCATCACTTTATATTAATGAGGTTTTATACGATAAAAGATAAAGCTAACATTGCAATGCTGCAATATGCCGTGGCCCGTACCGGAGATTGCGGCCAAAACATAGCCCCAAACGAGGCAAACATGAGGTCAACTGTCTAACCCTGCAGGCCTGCTTAGGAGGCAAATTATAGTGATTAGCTACCTAGCAACTAAACAAATTTGTAACATTCTTTTAATGTAGTGTTTACCGACTCCTAGCCAACCATTTTAGCACTGTGAAATATTTGTGTGTACGTTTAAACGTCATAATTTTCAATTTGATAATTTAGAACCAATAATTGGGATAAAATTCATAAAGTTTTCAGTTTGTAAAAATTGTATGTCACTTACCACCCAACCAAAATCAAAAGGGAATGTCATTGTTGCCTTGGCAACCACACCAGCATCTGCTTGAGAATCAAAGTCTATGTTGAAAGAGTTAGCACCAAGAACGGCAGTTTGATTTCCCCCAAATGTACACTGTCCCTCCGTTGTTGGTCTGCTCTGGTACTGTTTTAGACAAATGCTAAAATATGTTTCACAAGGATCTGTGCAGGTATTGGAGGTTGCAGTCCTGGTACCGTCACAACACTGACCACTACTCAGTTCGCCATGTTCGTTTTGGATCGACACAAGTTGTATTTCAAAGAATCCAGATGCGAACACAATATTTACCTGCAAGTAAAATAGAAGACAATAATAATTAGTTGCAATTTTAATGTATTTCTAATGTATTTCTAATTACATTTATATCATAACAAAATAAATAAATCAATGATTGAGACATCTAATTTGAAACATACCTTGACGGCATTGATTGGCAATGGACATTGCTAGTAATGGGTATACCGTATAGTAAACATTTAGAGAGTTTTCACAACTTCTAACAAAAAAGTTCATAATAATGCGCTATTGGAACTCCCCTGATTCGTCAAATTAGTTCTGGACACCTGGTAACTCCACATATTTTGGTTTTTATTTCTGTGATCAGATAACGTAAGTGATTGAAACATTATGGAGTATGCACCGCTTATCTTACATTATATTTTCGCACTAATGGACAGTCCTTAAAGGCAAATATGTGACGAGTAACATTGATATTTGAATAGCTGGTGTATCAACTGTATTCAATTCAGTCATATTAACCCTAACAGTGTGCCCTAACAGTAAACCTACCAGTAAGGCTTGTTTTTGGGAATTAAATGGGTCAAATTAGAGGTGGGGGGGGGGGGGGGGGGGGGGTAAATGGGTCAAATTAGAGGTGGGGGGGGGGGGGGGGGGGGTAAATGGGTCAAATTAGAGGGGGGGGGGTAAATTAGTCAAATTAGAGTGTGGGGGTGGGGGTCTGGCCATGAATCAAACCCGGATTACCTGTATATATGGGAGTCCCGCCCCTACCTGATTGCACCTCGGAGTCAACTTAACAAACCTTATGATTTTCCTTAGCATATATGATAGCCACTCTGATCGCGCAACTTGGAAAGCGCACGTTACCAGGATCTATTTAGTGTTTTGCAGCGATGAGGAAGGGTAGCCTGATCAATTGTGAATTTATTATCAAAGGGCATGCTGTCTTAGTGGTTTGCCTGTTACCCATTTACCTCTGGCTCTGGGTGTTGTAGAAGAAAATGTCAATCAGGATTAAGAGCGTAAAGGGCACATCATATACCATATGTACAACAGGATCTGAACCCAGAACCTGTCTGAATTCGAAATAATACAAGTTGTCCAGCGCTATACACCACATTTGACTCGCTTGTCTTGTATAACCAGTGTGATGCATGTAGCCATCAATCATTAATATCTAACCATCAATCACTTGGGGAAAATCATACATAAGGATGGGTAAAGGATATTGAGTTTAGAGAAGATACATAAAGACAGACAGACTGACAGTCATTGTCTGAGATTAATTATAGAACAACAGAAATAACCTACTAATACCATTGTGACAACAAAAACATTGAGACATAACAGATTAAAAACTAAATGCTACACATGCACATAGGACAATAAATGAAATAAAACTGTGTGAATGAAATAGTCTGTTGTCTAGTCAAACATAATTAATCATTTCTTTCCGGCATGTCTATCTTGAAACAGGCTTTTCCCTGTTAGTTCTTTTCCCTACATGAATTCAAAGTGATCACATTACCCATACCCATCAATTTGTTTGGTGACATTCAATTCAAAAGAAGTTTTCCCTCACTGACTGTCTGTCAGTGCACTGAAAGGACTAATATCAATCAATGCGCATTATTATGCTTGCTTCATTATGTTCATATTTAGGGAAATAGACACCCAAACAATAACGTTATGCTTTATTTAACTGCGAGTCAATTTCATTTCTCAACAAATCTGGGTCAATGTTAGTTAATTTGTATTTTGTAAGTTAAAAGATGATAGAAATAGAACCAGTTTAATATGCTTCAGACATTGACTGTGTTTCTACTGAGGCACTATTTGAAATAAAGGAAAAATATTACTGTTGAATATTTTAATAACCCTGTTTCTACTGCGAAAACTTACTGGTAAGCAATTCCAACAAGTTTACCTGCCAGTCCATGCCATGCATAAACAAACGTTGGTGCATACACCCATGCATATACAGTAATTGGAAGATGAAAAGCCCCCATTTCTAGGTGTATTTTATAAAATAATGTAGAAGGAATCAAGCGTGCCACACTAATCGACCGTATAAACATACAAACAAACAAAATAAACTTGAATTTAACTTTAAGTTGAATTCAAGTTCGGGAAGTAGATCTCACATCGGATTTGAATACAAGGTCCGACCAGTTTTATTTACATTAATATTTAACGATTGCTGTTTCTACTGGGCAACTTAACGATAATTACTGTATCCAAACTTGGATTTTGCAGGTTTCTGCTGTTAGAAAACTTAAGAGTTAATTAGCGTTATTCTACTGGGCGAAAAGATCAGTTGGTACCAGGTGTTAAAGGTAGATGTTCCGATTTTCAACTTGAAGTTTTCTATTCTACATGAAAGGTCATCCTTAAAAAAGTCGTGTTCCAAAGTTTGAGTTGCATAGCTCTAATGGTTCTTATTTTAGACGCACAAGATGCTGTGAACTGTACCCATTGAGTAGTACACAAACTATATCGGTGGTTACCACCATTCGCGGTAATTCGACGTTATTTCATCGATTTCTCCGTAATTATACCGATTTAGGCCGTCAAATTTCAGTATGATGATGAGAAAAATACGAGCTTTCATATGATATGAAAATCTCTGTATGTTTGAAATAATTCTGTGTTAAGAAAATGTGATCGGGTCATCTACCTTTAATTACCGTTAAGTTGTCCAGTAAAAACACGCTCTTTTATAACTAATTCAGCTACATTTGTTTTATTTGAAAACAATGTTCTATTATTGCAAGGATTATATTTCATGATTATGCATTTTTTAACCCTGTATGTAGTTATTTTATTTGAAACTTATATACACATTAACTTGAATTTTTGATCAATTCTAATATAAAAATAGATGGGTGGGGTGGGGGGTTGAGGTAAGTGGGCTAATATTTGTGAATCCAATTCAAGGGAAGTTTTGTTATACCAGAAATTAACAAAACACAAATTGCTCGAAGCAATGACACCATACCCCCTAACACAAAATACCCTCACAAAGTTCCTGATACTATCCCCCCCCCCCAAACACACACACAACTTCCATCCCCACCTCCAGGAAGCAGCAAGGACAGGTCTTTTCTAATTTATTCCACAATCTGACATAGTTGTCACCATACCCTGTTTTCAAACAATGTGTCATGCACCCTTCAACTTGAATTTGAAGTCCACCACACTTGACTGGTATTGTTTAGTAAATTATTTCATGGGCCAACCATTATAAAACATTTGGATCAGGTAATTTATGGTAACATTTAGAGATTGTAACAACCTTAATTCACCCATTTGTTCCCACAGGAGACGGTTAAAGGTGAGCCTGCGAGCCAGTCTGGAGCTCTGTGCAATATTAAAAGAAAGTTGGCCAAAAATATACTGGCGAATCAGGTTGAACCTCCAGTAGCCAAACTTGGCCGTGGGAAAAGCCCCGATGGCACCGTCACACAGTATCTTGCCTAAAAGAGTCCCTGAGCGCCTCAAGGCTAGTCTTTTGTTGTTAATCGTATCCTAACTAAAGACTATTATCCTGTTGAATGAATACAAATCAGATGAAGTCATCTCATATCAAAAACACAGGTAGCAAATCAGCCACGATTTACCTATTCACTAAAAGTGTGCTAGGCCGCAGACTTAATACAGAAAATTACATACTTTATTTGTGTATAGGTGGCAATATCGCCGACGGCAATGTCATGCCACAGGTTACAAAAAAAGCTAAGAAGTGAGCAAGTCCCGTGCACAATTGGAAGAATGCAAAGGTGGTTTACATTTAATCTACCTGGACAGGGTACTGGTGGCACGTGGGAAAATGCAATAAGTGTGACAAGTCAGAGGAAAGTCAATGAACAATCTTAAAAGTCTAATTTTATGGTGAAACAAAATAGTTCAGATATGATAATTTGATCAGTAAATGATACCAAATTGCTTGGTCTTTGTTAATTTAATTCTCGCCAGTTTGTCCGAGTCTATATATTATTTATTAATTTGTATTGTGTTATAAATAAGCCTATTTTTAGTAATTACCATGTTTGTTATCTTACATTTGTGTATAATTTACTAGATTATTATGTTTATAGGGCTGTGAACTGTGAATGCACAGGTAGTTCTGTACCCGGGTACCTGACCACCCCCTCCCCCACCCCAAATAATAATAAAATTGTTTTTAATTGTTATTAATTATTTTTATTATTATTATTATTTTTCACCCAAATGACCTCGATTGACCCCATGTTTCGAGGTGGGGTGGACATAATATCAAATGTTCACCCCCCCCCCCATGTTTTGAGTTTGCATGTGATCGAAATAGAACATTTTATGGAATTATGATGGTCAAAATTACACAGACGGAAAAAAATTCGCGCGCTACGCGCGCATGTGTCCCAAAGATGCCTGGAACAACTTGCCATCAACAATCAGAACCGAACTTGAGAATATGTCAGTGCAACAATTTAAAACAAAGATCCATGGAATTTAAATTTTGTGTTCTAAAGCATATTACAATTCTGCATTTCCTTGCTGAATTTATCTGATGGTTCTGTATATATTTATGTAAATAGTTGTTATATTCCATGTATATATATTGTAAATAATTATGTATTTTTCTCTGTGAAATGAGGGCCTGCTTGGAAAGCAGTGCTTGACACTGAAGCTGTTTACCCTCAATAAAGAAAGATTAAATAATAATAATAATAATAATAATATGTTTGAGATAGAAGCTTGTTTGAAGCAAAAATGTACCTCAATCATAGCACAAATATATGTGAACCAAAAATGTTCGTGCGCTACGCACTTATTTGTTTCCACATGAATATATTGTCGGTTGACTTCCAATTCTTGCACCCCCCACATATCAAAAAAATAGTTACGGCACTACAAACCACACAGACTATATAAAATATTATGTGGGTGACATTAAAAACGTCATACTGGACTATTTAAGTGTTAGAAATACAATTTTCTATATATTTGTATCAACATTCAACAACGAACATTTCAATATAATATCTGTCAAAGTACCCACCAAATCACACCTAATGAGTTTGAAAATTGAAAACATTTCAAACGCTGAGGGGGGGGGGGGGCACATCCCCACTCAGACTCCCCCCTGTCCGCTCTAACGCGGAACGCGATGCTTCCGCACATTCAATAACAACAATCCAGTTACAATTTTTTTTTGAGGGGACGGGCAACTTATGATGTCCCCCCCCCCTCCCCACACATTTAAATGTGGATTGACGCCCCTGCTTACCAACATAGACATACATGCGCTTTGATGAACATTATACATGTACAGCCTAGGATAAATCAATGCATTGGTTTGGTTAGAGTGGAGAGTTGGTGAGAGCATCACTTGGTCAAATAAAACTTAGTCTACCAATACCAAGTCCTATTGATTTTATCACATTCATATTTTAACATTTAAAAATATTAAATGATCATATATACCCTTGAAATCCTAAAAATCTACTTGTTCATTTATAAATTGCTGAAGAAAAAAATCAATGCTGCAATCAACCGCAGTTTGAACAGCCATCATAATTCCTCCAGTTTACATATCCTTCAAGAATATTAAATAATCAGATTGGATCAGTATTGAAATAATAAGTTGTTTGACATTCCCACAGCTTAAACACAGATTATCCCCAAATCCTCTTTACACAATTGCACCAATTTCCTTTCACTTGTCTCAGGTTTCATGGCTACACCTACACAAAATGTTCCCACAGTGATCGCTTTCAATTAATCCGCTCAAACACAAATAATCACAATCGTTGGGCATATATCATATTTTCATAAGACAAGCAATCAAACAAATGCGCACATTTAAATAAACAATACATTAAAGCCAGCAATAGGCTACCAGAATGTGAATTTGTTTGCCTTCTGGCATACCCCATAACCATATGGTTGCCTTGCTTGCTAATATTTAATCAAATCCAACGTGGTGATGTGCCAAAATGGTGTAGGCCTACAATAGACATGGTTCTCCACAACTAGAGTAGAGAGAAGTAGGCCAAGTAGCTATGTATCATATCAAAGCATCAATAATTACAGGAACCTATGACGTCGTGCGGCTTTCGCCATTACTACCTCACACCACCTCTTTTCCCCACCATGTCAAGTAAAAGAAGAAAAAAGCCTTTCACAAAAATTGTATATGCAGGCATGAACCATCACATTTCAAAACAACATTGAGATCTTCTTGGAATTAATTGTACGGTGCATAAAGCCTACAGGCCTACAATCTTTCCAACCATACCCCCTCCTCCTCTTAATAACGCACCACCTCCATTAGCTTGTTTCTGGTCACTGGGGATAGTCCTAAATTACTACCCTATATCTGAGCCCAGGAATTGCTCCCAATCCGAGAACTGCTATCAACCTGAGAACCACCCTGTGGAGGACAGCTAGGATGGCATGACCCAGTGTTTCTATAGTCAATCTTAGTATTTCCCTGGATAGGGTAGTTTTAGAAATCAGCGGCCCTACAAAGGTTTGGTTGGTACAAACATCCTCTGTCATAACAGCAGCCTCTGTCGGCCAAGGGCTTACAGAGCCGTGTAGGGAGTGTTTTACACACCCACTTTTGTAAATGCACAGTTTTTACACACCCAGTTTTTGTCCACATGGCCAATTATGTATACTTTGTACAAGAATCCTTAAATTTACACACCCAGTTTTTTTGAATTTATACACATTTACACACCCGCATCTTCAATTCCTGCGTAAGACCTTGCCCTGTCCTAAGGCCAAATTTTTGTTTGTTTGATTGTCCTCGTCCGCCCGACCCTCTTAATCATTCCGACTCAAAAACTTCTTTTTTTTAAACTTTTTTTTGTTGTTGAAAATTTCATTTTTTTGCAAATATTAGTCAAAAATCAAAGTTTTCATTTTTCCATTTTTTTTTTAGTGTTGAGAAAATAAAAATCCTCATCAAAATATTAAAGATTTTGTTCCCCGTTTTGGTTACCACAACAAGTACATCTCATTTTACTTTTGGTACCTGAAAAAAGGGCAAGTGATCCTAACAGCCGTGGGAATCAAATAACCAGCAAATTATTTGAAATCACCAGACTTTAAATCATTACACAATTTAAAGTGAAGTATTTTCTTTTCAAAGGTCTCAATTATCTCTCCCAATTACATAAATAGGTTTCTGGCAGTACTAGGCTTCTGGCAGTACTAAAAGTCCTTCTACTATTATTGTGTCAATATCTGAATCCACTTCAAGAAAAACATTTACTTCAAAATTACAGAATAGCGCATTCATTTATGACATGTCAATTGACAATTCATTATGATTTGTGATTTGAGTCTTTCCTGGGAACATGAATAAATATTTGCCTACATGTTGTTGTTGAAGTTTTAACAAATATGTTGATTGCAATTGTCCGTGCTTGATTTATGAATATACAAAAAAAGAAATAAAATGTTCACAAATATTTGAACTAAATTTAAAAACAAAATGTTGTAAATTTTGAAGTAAATTTTGAAGAAAATTAACATCAAGAGATTTTTGAATTACTTCAGTGATTACTTCACCAATGTTATCTTGAAATGACCTAATTGACCCTTGCTTTCCAAAACATTCCATAACATTTTGAGTTACATTCAGTGATTTTGAAGAATTTTATTTTCATATTTCATTCAAAATTATAGTATACAAAGAAATTGCCAGTGATCTATTATTTTCATTCAAAAAAGTTGTAAATAGGTCAAAAACACCTTAATTTGAGAAAAAAATCTTTAACATATTTTTAAAACAATCCAATCACACCTGCATGAAGATAATTTGTTCATTTTATTTAGGTCATATTTTGAATGGTATAGTCCTGTGTGCTAAAAAAAGTCTAGAAATGCATTAGAAGTCTGCCATTTGTGCAATAATAAAAAATTAGCTATAGTTTGATCCGTTCCAAATTGACAAAAAATATTTGGTTTTTATCTCTCCACACGCGCATAAGTAATCCAAGCGTACAACACCAATCTCCTTTATGGGTAAATAGGAAAGCAAAACAAAAAGCACCGTCAACCGAAGGTTTGAGAAAAATTAGGCCACTTTCCTATAACAAAATTACCAAATGTGCCTTTGCACAAATCATGACAATATGCATACATTTGGTCAAAATTTAATTTTGTGGTAGATGCTCAAAAATAAAATCAACAGTGTGATACATAATCCTCATACCCGATGACTAAAGGACAAGGGCGGCGGAACCGGGGGGGCCAGGGGGGCACGTGCCCCCCCATCCGTGAAAGTGGTGGGACACCATGTGCACTGTGCCCCCCTAGAAATTTGTGGCTGAACTCCTTTAATCGAGCTCCACAACATTTTTGACCCCAAAATAATTGAAAAGATTGACTTTTAGTGTCAAAAATACATGAAATTCTCTTAAACTGAAGGCAATTTTGCATTAAAACCCAAAAAATTTCGCGCGCTTCGCGCGCATTTTTAAACAAGCGTTTTTCCTTGCCAAAAACAATTTCACGCACACCCTTTGGCCCCATTTTTTTTATTATCAATGTCCTTCTTATGTTATAACTGAGACCAGGACGAATTCGTCTCAGTCTATAGTAGTTTTTTCCATCCAAAAGTATGAGAGTCGCATTTTCATCTTGTTGCGGATTTAATTTTTTTTAAATTATTGCTATATAAAGTACAACTTCGTGGGCCTTTACAATGTCATGAATGTGTTCATTATAACAAAATACGCCATGAAATGGCCCCTGAGCGCATATCAAAACCCTACGGACCCCACGCCGCAAGGCGCTCCACTCGCTTCGCTCGTTCCGCTTGCATGATCGTAATTTTCGTGCCCCCCCATTTTCAAATACGCTCCGCCGCGCCTGCTAAAGGATCATGATCTGATTAAACTAGTTACACTTACAGTCAAGCAGTCCAGACTCAAGTGTGTGCCCTTTGAATTGACCCTAGTCATATAATCAAATAGCAATCGGATAGCTTTGGAATCGCCCAGTGATTTTCCCACCGGTATTCCTTGGATGACTTCATCCATGCCCAAAAATAAGCATGACACAAGTTGAGACCTGATCACTGCTCCCTCAAAACCAGGATGATGTGGGAATAGAAATAAATCATTGCCTTAGTGCCCGGGGGGGGGGGGGGGGGGGGGGGCAATCATGTATAATGTTGTAATCATTCACGTGAACGAAAATGCGGAATAAGGGTGCTTTTTTCGACCACAGCACGGATCCGCGTGGGCCCGTGCTAATGGTATCAAAATTACCAATTTCGGAGAATAAGGGTGTCTTTTTCAACCTGAATCCGCGCTAAGGGTTGCTTGGGCCAATAGTCATGTGTCATCTCTGTTAAAATAGCTGAATGGTTAGGCCTATATAAATCAAATGTACTAACAATACTGAATCACTCAATACTTCATACGTTTTTCCTTCTTTTAGAATCCGCGTTAAGGGTAGTTTCTGGGAGTGGATTCACATGGATGATTACAACTTTTATACATTTTTATTTGATATTTTAATACAGTTTGTTGAGCTCCACAATAATCAGAAATTTGAGCTTGATCGGAGGGTAGGGTTTTGTAGATATGACAATTTATTGTCGAAAATGAAGCAAAATTGAATTGTCATTTCTTTTGTTTCTTACTGTTTTTTGACCCCCTAGCAAAATAATTAATCTATGCAAAAATGTTTAATTAATTTTTACAAGAAGGTATAAATGCTACAAAGCTGAAATTTAGACTGCCTTCTGTTGGGACATTAGTACACAAAAAAAGTACGTACACAAAAAAGTACACTAACAAGGTACATTGGTACACAAAAAAAGGTACATTGAAAAATTGGGTGGGGGGAGGAGGGGGCCAGGTATACCGGTTCTTCTAACCCTTGTCATTTTGACGATACACAGCAATACAGCATACATGCCAACAGTCAACTCATCATCACTATATCATACTATAGTTTGATCAGCTCCTAATTGGCAAAGCCTCCTTGCATTTAATAGCGTATGAAGGAAGGACTCGGGCGCACACGCATGAAGGCAACAAGTGCACTGTACATCAAAACCGTGTATGTGTGGCCATAATCATGTGCACACGCTTGGATTATTTTTGCCCGCGTAGAGATAAAAACCAAATATTTCTCGTCAATTTGGAACTGATTGAACTATATATCAATCACATGATAACCCTTGTTACCTTCTCCATCTCTTAAAGGGGCATTAAGAGATGTGGTGGAGGCAGCGCCCTCAATTACAAAAATATAAGATTAAAACTGGGATTTTGGTAGAGCCGCAACCAGCATTTTACATGGTTAAGGGTGGTATTCCAACATATTTAAAACATTGTTTTAATCAAGTTTTGCTGGGTTTTTTTAGTAGAAACAACAATAATGGCAATTTTTTAATGTTCATCTTGAATTCTGAAGTAAATTAATTAAAATATAAAAAATTCAACATGACATTGTGTCCATTTAATATTGCGCAATGATTTTTGGTTTCAAGTGACATGCTGCCTCTTTGAAAAGGAATTCTTGTCGGGTGTAACCGCAACAGATTCCACAATTATAAACCATTCACACCAATTGGTTTGCCCTTTCAAATTGTACGTGCAAAGTCTAGGCTTTCCCATGATATGTCTTTCTGTTAACAAGTGGGATTTTGTCATGATGTATGCCTCCAGTATAAACTGACAAATTAGAAAAATCCACAGGGCCTGACCAAACACTAATAGCGGACCCCATGCGACTCAACACACAAAGGTGACAGCGAGTGTGGAGATATTTTCAGCGATCTTTTACCGCATGTTATCCTACGATATTATGGTTGCGGAAGATGTTGAAGTGGATCTTTGGGGCATCTTGGCATGGATTTATAGACACATGCTGGTTGTAAACACCTGAAAGCTAATCTAGTCTCATCATTTGGTACAAAGACAAGTCATGCACACCAAGCATGACAACTTATAAAGTTATTTCGGAAGCGTTTAATGTTACTAATTTTGCGACATATGAGCTCATTGAATTCAATTAAGCAGCTCACAATTTTGCATAGGATAGATAGATAGGACAGAATGTGACATAAAATATATCATTTTCTCTACATTTCTAAAGGATATGCCATACCCTTACTCCAAACTCCTACCCACTCTTTTTTATTTGATTGTATTGGTTATGCAATGCAACATTTTTCAAAAAAACCCCACTAAGATTGGACAATTACTGACAAAGATATGAGCAATTGAAGAGTTTTCAAAACAATTAGTAAACATAAAAGAGAGTCTATCCTTTGTTTGGTTATATCTCAAAATTAATATTTTACATCACATCACATATTCTTTGAAATTACCAGCCAGCCAGGCTATTTTTGTGTATGGTAACCGGGGCAGGGGGACAAAGTGTGAATATTTTACCCAACAAATCGCCACAAAACCCACAGGATTTCACCTGTACTCTCTGATGACACGGCTGTGCCCACAACATATCAGCTCGGACGATGGCGTCATCGAATCAATGCTGCAGCATGAGCGTGGAGTGGACATTGTTTTTGGCCGTGGTGAGTCAAAGTGTCTAGGAAGGATAGGGTTAATATCATAAAATGAAATTTTGAAATACAACACCAACATAAAATTTAGTAACAATTCTACAGACCATGTTTGCCATTATAACAATAACAATGTAGGCTGTATACTATGCTTAGGCCAACAACAACAAAAAGTTAACTTGCCCTTTGCGACCGACCCAAATTTTCGGAAATCTAGGGTCGTTTTTTTTTTTTTTTAGAAAAAAAAAAATTAATATTTTTTTAAAAAATTGAAAGAAGCACATAACAACACCAAGTGATAGTGATCTCCGGAGTTAAAAAAAAAAAGTCCGACCGTCCGACCCAGACTCTGGCCCTGAAAGGGCAAGTCAACTTCTTTTTTTTTGTTGGCCTTATCATGCTAATTACCTCATTCAATGTCAATGTATGATAATGATTTGCCAACCCTGGGAAAAAATTGGCCATGGTCATCCTATTTTACTATGGTCAAAGAGGTCAACAATTAGTCTGGTAGATCAACAGACCAGATAACAGCCTCTTGAGATAGATTTCCATAACAAAGAGACATTTTAAACACCTAATTTGCATGTTGTCTGATAGTGATAATGCTGTCTGTATACACACTCAACTTTATTTATGTTCAGTGTTCGCAGCACAAGTAGTATTCTTACTCTTAAGAGTTTCAGAAGAAAGAAAAATTGAGAATTGTAATAATATGTAAATTAACCAATGCAATGGGAAAACACATGTATACTTTACCATTGACTGGAAAACAGATAAGTTTATATACCAATTACCATTTAAATCAATAAAATAGAATGGTTATATGAGTTTTTAGTGACATAATGTTCAATTTCCTAGGTAACACTGCATATAAAAATTGCTTTTAGTTTGGACGGATCACAGATATCAAAAGACAGGCAATCTGTTCCATTTCATTGGGGCTTGTGAAACAATAAAACACACACATGGGCCTATTTTTTCTTGACCTAGGCTATTTTACTCAAGGGGGTCATTGGGTCATTTTTTTCTTCATCCTCTTATTGCTCTCTATTTAATACCATAAATAGTAAAAAGTAATGCTATTTAATACCATGGAACCAATCAACTCAATGTCCATCCATGGAAAAAGGTTCTGATTTCTGATCATTGTATATTTTTTACAATACAAACCTATAGTCTATGAGTGTGTTTCTACAGAGCCTCCGCCTTTTGCCGGTGGTAACTTAGCCTGCTAAAAAGGCGGTGGTAGAAGTACTGGGCTGTTTCTACAGACGACGTAAAAGACGACTAATCACTTTGTGGGGGTGTGTGCGTAGAGGAACGGCCGATTTCGAAATGACACGGATTAATTATATAACAACACAACAAACAAATATCTTGGCAATAAACAAACAAAGCAATTTCCGGTTAGACGGCTAATCGGGCGGCGGTCTGTTTCTACAGAGCTCTGGCGGGCAATTAGCAGGCTAAACTACCACCGCTATCCTTGATTTTCTAGGATAATTTGCCCGTGGTAGATTAGCCAGCTAATGGCGTCAGGACCTGTTTCTACAGAGCTGTTAGACGTCTACCCCCTGTGATCAACCGGCTAATGACTCTCTGTAGAAACACGCTCTATGGCTATTGATCTCAAGTGTGGGAGCCAGGCAGGAGAGATTACAGATATTCAATAATTGAATGATTAGTTACACAGTGAATGTTTGTCCTCTGTAAATCTTCAATTGTTGTCTTGTGATGTAAGAACCATTGATTCTCAACAGAATAGACCGAGATTTGATTGAGGTTTTTAACATTTATAAGTGGACTTCTTCACTTTTACAACTCCTCTTGGCTTTTTTTCCCACGCATCAAAAAGTCCTTCCTATGGGCTGCTCACAGCAAGTTTGTGCCTCGGAGGGATGTGTAGAGGGGGACATGAAGAATGGATAAGGACATTTGGGTAAACATTCACATCAAAAGCATCAAATATCAATATAAGTATTTTAGCAAGGTACCAACTGCCTCTGCCTATTGCGATAGTATCTCATATAATTTGGACTAATTTGCATCCTACATGAGAACTTATCGCATCAAAGTAACTCCTCATGTTTCAGAAAATAAAGGAATTCAGTCTTAAAGTGAAAATTATAGTATAAACATATGATTTTTGCATAAATCTCAACTTTTCAACAGTAAAGTGGGTGTGTTTTTGGTAAATTAAGAGATCATGTTGAATAAACCCATTTGGGGTGATCAGAAAACCTGATTTTACTCACGCGTGTAACAACGGAGGTCAAGTAGAACATCAAATATATGCTCTAATTTGAAGGAAAATTTAGCTCTAATTAGGAAATTAGAAATTAAATTTGTAGAAACATTAATTATTTCTCATCTCAGGCTGTTCTATCATGCAAACATTGAATGAATACACATTCTAACTGTTAGAATGTATTTCATTCAATGTTTACTAGTAGTAGTTGAATGATAGCAAAGCTAAAAGATAAAACTGTGTCAGAAACAAAATGCTAAAAAGGGTGCAATTTGCAAATGCCAAAAAACTTGCAAGTGTCTGTTGAATTTTGGCAAGTCTAAAGCCTTAACTGGTCTAATTAGGTTAGTGTTTATAAACACTGATTGACCTCATCAGGTGAATTGACTAGTCACAGCAATAACACCAGAAAGCCCTGGAGCAGACCCTCCAAAACTGATCAAATTTCTCATGAGAAACTTGCAGACATCTTTCAAGAAACCTGGAACCCTGCAAAATGAGGCGCTAACAATTTGCTGACAGCATGAACTAGCCTTGAATATCATAACAATATCATATGTCTAGAAATAACATGTTGCTGGGGAATCAAAGTGGCCCAGTGATGGACAGATTGTCAAGAAAAGCCCTGTTTTATTTTAGCTATATGATGGAATAGAGAAAAAATGAAACATGTGTTCAAGCGTGCTAAATACAATTTACAATTGGCTGATTGCAGGTTTGCACTGCAACGACATACATTGGTGACACCTTAGGAATCATCAGGGCCAGAAGAAAACGCACATTTCCCAGGAACAGAACTTTGAAAATGTCCCTTCATGAAGACAAATTCCCTTCAAATTCTTATGTATTTCTTAATTTTATACCCAAGATTTCCCTCCATGAAGTCAACATTTTTCCTCTAAAGTAATAAATTCTCTGAAACCAGGTTCAAGTTCCTCAACTTTTCAGCTATGAGAATCACACATTTTTAAAGAGGTTTAGTAAACAGAATCCTAACTTGGTGATAATAATTTCATCACAAATGACTGTCATTTCATCGATTCAAAGTTCAAACAGCACGTCCTACCAATACCATGCCTACCTACCTTGGCAAATAGCAGTTTACAAGTATACAACACAAATTTCAATAGCTCTATTGTTTACTTAACAGTATATAAACAGTACATCTTCCGTTTGAATGAAATGTTAATGATCTAGTATTGCTGAATGATTGGTCCCAAACTTTTGACCAATCATGGTTCAGGATGACAGAGACCAACATTTGTAAGTTATTCTGCATTCAAAGTGCATCCAGATTAGTCCATAAAATTATAACAATTATTACATGTAAATAGCCTGTATAAAGGCTGCAGTCATGGTATTAAAAGCTGGATATTTTCATCTATCACTTGGGCCAACAACAACAAATTGTTGTGTTGCCCTGAAGAGCCAACAAATCTTGAAGCCGGGTCAGTCGGTTGATTTTCCTTTTTCTTTTTTGCTGCCAATTACTGACAGTGACAGACCGTGGTTCAGGTTCATGACAAAACAAAATTGGTAAATGTCAATTTGACTAATGTTTCTAATTAGTGTGATAATAGTTTTAAATATATTCAAGCAAACTTATTCATTTCAAGCAGAAAATAGTACTATTTTGACAAATTGGGTACAATTTGAATCTTTAAAAGAAGAAGACTTTTTTTGTTGAGATTTTAGGGTCGGTCACTGAGGGCAACACAACAAAACAAAACAAAACATTGGCCTTAGTCAAGTGTTAATTCACAAATTGTCAAGGTGTACATATGTGATGCGATCTGAGAAAACCCGTCGGATGTCGCAAAATGTGAACTAGGGACTATGGGTAAAATAGAATAAATAAAAAAATGAAAAAATAAAAAACCTTTTTCTTTTTTTTAGATTTTTTTAAAGAAAATTAGTTCCCAGTACTTTGTGTCATCATCTTTCATGAAATTTCACCTTGACAAACTTACTTAAGTCACTTTTATTATTAACCTTATAATGTTATTATATTGAATTATGTATCTTTTTTGGCCTGTTTTCATGATTTCTTGTTTTGTAGCTTTTGGTGACATCACAATCATCAATCACTCATAACTTTTTTTTGTAGTGATCGTAGAAAAATGATCGAAACAGTTCTGTAATCAGCACAGTTTTAGCTTTCTTATGATATAAATATCTCCAATATGAAAAATGCCACCATGTGGCGGGTTTTCACAGATCGCATCACATATTTGCCAGCCAACATTTAAAAATCTTTAAAAGAAAAAAAAGAAAAATTTAGATTTTAGGGTCGATCACTGAGGGCAACACAACAAAACAAAACAGAAAATTGGCCTGAGTCAAGTGTTAATTCACAAATTGTCAAGGTGTACATAATTATTTGCCAGCCAACATTTTAGATTACAATATTTATCAGAAGACATGTTTGACAGTTTGACACATTGTTTCAAAATCAAGTTCAAGTTCCAAAGGTTGATTTGAACTGAAAGTACTGTGTCTGTTCTTAATTTGTAAATTATTATCAAGGTCCATCCATACAGATTAACAAGCCCAGACTAGCCCGAGATCAAAGGAAAACAAAAAAATAATCATAATTGAATCAATAGGCTCAAGTGTAACTTTTTAATTTTTATTCACACAGTAACATGTGTGCTCTCACATAGGGGGTCATCAGTTTGGGTCAAACTCGCTAGTCATATTGGGTCGCTAGTCATAAAGGCTCATTATTCTTAATCTGCCCTAACCCTAATCCTAACCTTAACCCTACATTATGACTATTATAGCGGTCCTTATGACTAGCGGGTAGACCCCATCAGTTTTGCCAAATAGAGAAAGTAAATGACTCCGTCATTACGCCTACTGTTGCTAAATTGTTTGCTCCTTGCTGTGTTTTATCAATCTCAATATGCAAATATGTGGCATCACTCAGATGAAGCAGACTGTCATATATACATTACTTTAGGCTCAGAGTCAGACCATCAGACAGGGGAAGGGGAAAAAAGGTTGGTGATGTCTTTCACAGAGCATCTGATCTTCCTTTCATCTGATATTTAATCACAGCACAGCATCCATCAGGCTTTAAGACCAAGCTCAGCAGACCGCATGATCATCAGGTCTATATATTTTTGACCTTCATTCATCCTGGCCCTCTGGGTCTGGGCCCTCAACTCTAGTCTATATGTGGCTAATTGAATAAATGAGACATGATGATTTGACACTAATTGAACTATTAAGTATTATTATTAATATATTTAACCCTTACTTTGATAATTAGCTGAAGTAGCAGCAGACCGACCACCACCGCAAGATGCTTTCTGCAGTTAATCATTCCTACATGTATCTGCTGTCTTCAGCGGGGCAGGCTCGCGCTCTGCAGCCGCCCCAGACAGGCTCCGCACAGCGCACAGTTCCTGTACATCAGTTCTTTGACTCCTTGACTTTGCCGTCTCCAAAGCGGCCCTTTAATAATTTCCGTTTATCTTATTGTATTGTCTTCGTTATTAAAAATCATATCTAGGCTTCCACGCGTTGTTGTTGCAATTAAATATTGCGTAAAATGTTCCGAAGTAATCAGTCCATCAGATGAGACCGTGGGAATTTCCGACAAAGTTGAGCTGTGCTGAGTACACATCAATGACATCCTAACGAGCGAATTTGTACACAACAAACTTCTGCCAAAGATGAAACTAATGCGCATGCCCAGTGCAATCACTTTGTACACAGGCACCTGCTTCAGGTCGTGTGTTTTGTGTGGGTAATGACTGATGCGTGTTTAGCACGATGTGCAGCAGGGACCCACCCAGGGACGGGTGCTGTTTGGAATGGGAGGGGAGGATAAAATAATAAGAGGGGGAGGTCGGGATCGGGAGGGGATACGATTTGGATGTACCCGGTACTAATAATATTAAGCCCCAGGAAGCCACAGTGCTGACACTACGGACCGGGGTCAAATGCCCCTCCTGGGTGGCACTACAGGGGAAAGGGGGGAGGGGCGGCTAAAATACCCCCCCCCCAAAAAAAAAAAATGATGATGATGCTGGCGCCGCCACTGCCCCCCCCCGACTTCCAACCTTCCCCAACCCCACTTTCCACCAAGTCAGCTCAAGTCCTACCCCATTTGAAGGTTCCCACCCACGCCCCCCCCCCCCCCCCCCCCCCCCTAAAATGACCAAAACCCCAGTTTTTGAAATTTTAATCCAAGCCTCACCCTCAGGCTCAACTAGACTAGGTAAGGTGTCACTCATATCCCACATTACATTATAGGGGAGGCCTACATTGACATTGTGATACACCCACATACGCCCCCCCCCCCCCCCCCCCCCCCCCCCCCCCCCCCCCCCCCGGCCCACCCGCCCGCTGCTACGTCCTTGTGATTTGATGCATATTTCTTGATCAGCCCACACTTGTGCTTGTTTGCTGCTTGTGGCCAGGCCCGGCACAGACACCCTCTAACGGGCGAGGCACATGTATGACATGAACTCGTTTTAGAGGGCAGTATGCTTGCTTTGCTGACAATCAGACGACGGTAATTGCAATAAATATGTTAGCTCCTGGTTTATAGCTGAAGTGACATTTTATGGGCCCGAGGTAGAATAGGAGAGAAAGGAAAGAGAGGGAAAAATTGGAACAAAATAGAAAAGTACTTCTATTTGGATGGATATATAGCCTACTTGTACAATAGAATAGATACAAGTGTGAAATTGGATTGGCATTATTAACATGGTATACTCTCTTAATTCCAAAGATTGAAATTCAATCTAAAATTTCAATCTTTCATAGATTGCCGTGAGGGAACAAACTTTCAAGTTTGACATTCAATCTTTTTTTGGATTGGAAGGTTTCAACCTGGAAAATATTGAAGGTATCAATCTATTAGATTGATATGTTCAATCTAATTTGGATTGAACATTTTCCAATCCAGAATTTAGATTGAACTATTCAATCTATTGGATTGAAAGTTTCAATCGTTTTACGATTGAAAAGTTTTCAATCTGTAGTAAAAGATTGATATTTTCAAACCTATACAGATTGATATTTTCGTACACACGAATAAATGACTGGCAATTGGAAGAACAATATCATTGGGCTTTTTATTAACATTCTCCAAACAAATTGTTCATGTGTACAGTTTTTTTGTGAATTAATGTTCTTACTTGCCATTTAATTATGAAATAGTTTATGATGCAGATCGAATCATTTGTTGAAATGTATAAATATACAATCCAAAGTGTTACGAAACCAATATGACCTACCGAACTGCGCATGTGTTGAATTCAATCTTTTTCTAGATTGACACTTTAATCGAGATTGACGGTACAAACACACGTGTAGAGAGCAGTTATATGTATCAATCTTTTTCCAGATTGACTCAAAGCTACTTATTGTCACGAGTTTTTATCATGTTTTCAATCTAAATCCAATAGATTAAGAAAAAAAGTCAATCTGTAAAAGACGGACATTTTCAATCTTTTGATTTAAGAGAGTATGGCTTAAATTTATGATATTTACATTCATTTTCGCGCTTAAAGCTATATTATGTGATCTTTTTCAGGAGACGCCCTCAATCCTCAAATTATTTTTGGAAGCCGATTTTCTTGCAGATTTATATTTCTGATCATAAATATATTCCGAGTTACAGAGTGATACGATTCCTAATTACCTCAAAATTATGGTTTTAGAGTGAATTTAGGGTTAAAATATCAGAAATGTAAATCTGCAAGAAAATCTGCTTTAATTTGTTTTCTTCTCGAGGATTGATGGCGTTCCCTGGAAAAGATGGCATAATGTACCTTTAAGTGAGCAAGCCCGAAAATAGAAATGCGTCAATATATTCATTTTTGTATGTAGGTCTATGAAGGAAGCTCAAAATTGCGAGAACAAAAATAAGTAAAATTGTTCAAAATATGTAAAGTGTGAAAAATTACACCCACAAAAATGTCCACTTATACAATATTCAATTTGTGTACATCTGATGGTGTAGTACTGACAGACCATGTGATGAGTTAAACAAATATAAATGAAGATAAATGTTCTTAAACGTGTTGGAAATAGATAGGGAGGAACAAAACAATTCATCGACAACACTCGCCTTTACTTTGCAACATCTTGGAGTAACCATAATCTGTCTGATCAGTGGGTGATAGATGGTCTGCAACAACAACAAAAATCCTTGCAGAATAAAGTACACTGTCAAAACAGAATCCAACCAATCTGCCCTAGTGGAACATTTCAAAATAACAGGGCATCCCCCCAACATGGAGAGTGGACATTTTCTGTGCAGGGACAACAACCTATATATACACCTGGAAAAAAGTATCGCACCACTGCTTTTTTGTTGAAAAGTGCAAATGTGGCCTCAAATTTTGCCACCATGGTGTGATATTAAGGATCATTTGTTTGCGTAAGCTGTCCAACAATGTTATGCAATAAAAGGGCCACATTTTAGTTTGTGACGTAATCAATGTAATGTTTTTCAAGGCCAAGGGGAAAATGCATGTTTTTGTCAAAAAACATGCATGAAACATGTTTGGGTATAACGCGGTATTGAATAGACTTTAAAAACTTGAAATAGTCATTATTTTAGGTCTATAATTTAGCGCAAGATATGTTCCATTTAGAAGTTATAGGCTACAATGCAGTGAATGAGTCCAAACATGCCTTTTTTTTTTTGTTGCTCATAAATTCAGCATATACGAAGAGGTCACGGTTGATTTTTTTTCTTTTTCTTTGACCTAGGTCAACACTTCCGCAATATTGCTTTTGTCATTTGACCTATTTTGACCCCATAACTGTTAGGCGTACAAAAAGGGGAGTTATTTCATGTTTGAGGACAATCGGGCAACTTTTGAAATTCGACCCCAGATGACCTTTGACGACTTGCATAACATTTTGCTGGACAGCTTACGCAAACAAATGATCGTTAATATCACACCATGGTGGCAAAATTCAAGGCCACATTTGTACTTTTCAACAAAAAAACAGCAGTGCGATACTTTTTTCCAGGTGTATACATTACAGGGCCGTCAGATGGGGGGTGCGTTGGGTGTGGACGCACCCCCTTGAAAATCTCTTCTTTCTTTTTTTTCTTCTTTTTTTTAGGGTAAAAATTGCGTTTTTCTTAGTTTCAAATTTCAATGATAGTAAAACTACTCATAAAACATGTTGTTTTATGAATGGAAAATGGGGTCAACGATGGCAAGATACATGAAAATTGTGTCCTAAATTCGCTGTAATGCTCAGAGCTTCCGGGGGCCCTAAGGCGGGCCCCTGGACCCCACCCGTTATTGGCTTCACGCCAGAGGCGCTCGCGGCATCGCGCCAAGGCGCTCGCATCGTCAGCGTGCTGCAGCACTAACACTCTGACGTCATACTACTACTTCCGGTAAAAAATCGTGAAAACGCACCCCCCTTGGGCAAAAGTGTCTGACGGCCCTGCATTAGGATGATAACTATCCCTACTCTAAACATGGACGGGGGCCGCTAGATTACAATAATTTATGACTCCCTGTTGAAACATCCTAGCAACATGAAGAGAGAAAGTGAGCTCCCCCCCCCCCCCCCCAAACCAGTTGCAATCCATCTTTCACATGCTACAATGGATTATGGCTACTCCAAACTGGGCTGGAAAAATGTTTTATTTCCAGGGAATCGAGTCCTATTTACCACAATGGCTTACATATTTGTATGTACAAAGCATACATCCCTCCCAATTGCCAAAATGTCCCTCCAATTGCCAAAATGTCCCTCCAAATGCCAAAATTTCCCTCCAAATGCCAACATTTCCCTCCAGATCTCCAAATTTCCCTGGAATGAGCTTCCCATATTCCCCTCTATGACTCCAAAAATGTAAATGTGTGTTGAGGAATTGTTTTAAAATTATTCCTTCTTGTGAGTTCAACTTTGTGAGTCTTTATGTGAAGAGGATAATAAGTACTCGGATTAATTAGACTTCATTTTATTTTATTATTCTATTATCAATCATAAATAGAAGAAAATACACTGTAAAATATCTTAACAATAACAAACAATGTTAACAAATTAGATAATTAGAAGCAAAATAGCCCATCATGCGGTCAGATACAGAATTACATAGAATTATGATGGCCTGCTGTTGTGCCACTATGGTTCAGGTCTGGCAATTTTATCTTATTCATAACTCCTTACAATTAAAACATAAGTGAATTAAAAAAAAAATCAAATTTGTACGGGTATGAGAATTACTTTGTAAAATGAGCGCTATAACAAGAAATATCAAAGTTAAATGAGGATTCTCTAAAAAAAGAGAAGTAATATATAAACAATGTTTATAATTATAAATAAAAAACTTGCAGGGTGCCCCTATTCCCCTGATCTGGACCAAACCAAAAGGAAGACGTTCTAAACGAGTCGGGTCATGGTATTATTGAACCTAAATGATCAGTTTGGGTAGGCTCAGATCAGATCAGGACATTATTCACTACATTACATTGTACAGGGTGTCTCAGAATGATCTATACCAAGGTAATACAATTTTTGTCGTTATGAACTTTATCGATATAGTCCAAACTGTTTTATATATACCTTGCGTAAACGCCCAGCTTTCTTAAGAATTTTAGATTTTGAGAATCAGTTATTTCTGATGGAAAATACATACTTTTTTGTAACGATAGTAGATTACAAGTTTTTGTCGAAATGATCCATTATGAAAATCTATAAATTCACTAACCCTTTTAAACAATAAATTATTTCTGAAATGTTATTCGCATTGTTATTGCACACTCTTCTTATTTTAATTAACTTTTTGATAACAATTGATTGTTGTGTGCATAGAAAACAAAGCTTTAATTGAATATGGCAGGATTTGTTTAGCTTGAGTGGTTTAAACCTTCCTTTCTTTGGCGGGAGTTTTGAATATAACTTATGAGGTGCGGTGTTCTTTGTTTGAAATGCTGGTAGTGCTAAAGAGAATTGCTGTAAGATGAATTATGTGAGCCAAAATACTCTTTTCACCTGTCTCAGTCTGGTTAAACCATTAAAAAGTCAAATAAAAAGTAAACAATAGTTATGCTTTAAAAGCATACATTCACACACTATACACATATTTAAAGTTAGTATACTTTTAAAGTTATGCCTTAATTACCTAATAAAATATGTAGCAATAATTGACACAGGCTGTTATAAGTAGCAATAATGTTAATTGGCATACAACTAGTGCTATCTATTTGAAGAAAGCATGAATCAATAAAAATGCTACTCTCGGTTCCAAATCAGCGAGAAAAATGATACAATTTGTATCTATCCAAGCACTAATGTAATCCAAGCATGTGCACTGATTTAGCATATGCACATGTCACGCATACGTTTCACACAGCGCAATGTTGCACCATGCGAGCTTTGTGTGCACCCATGCTCTTCTGTTTTTATACATTGTGTATAAGCAGGTTCACCAATTTGGAACTGATGAACTATAGAAGATACTAATTAGTTGATAATATTGAACTCAATCTCTACAGTGGGATCCCTTTAACACAACTCTATTAACCAAAGTCCTAATTACCCAAAGGATGCAACATACAAACATAATATGTGACGTGTTCTACCGAAACCAGACGGAATTGGGCAGAGTTCCAAACTGAGAATTAGCCCATGTAAGTACATTGTAAGTACATTGTAAGTACATCTTTAAAGGACGATATCTCAGTTTAGAGTTTTCAAGTCCGATTAAAAAAAAAGAGGTACCATTGTAAAGCTGAAGATCTCTACTTTAATAATCAATTACTAATTATCAATTTTGATATCTTGCCCAATTTGTGTCTGGTTTTGGTAGAACACGTCACATATAACAATGCCAATATACATAATATTTTAATTTGATTTAAGACAGATTTCTAACATGAAAAAGGCGGAATTCAATCTGTATATTTATAGAACAATGATCTACTCTCCTGGCTGGATATCTAGTTTTATGTCATAGTAGGGCAGTGATACAAACAACAAAGAAGCAGATTTCTATATATTGATATACAGCATGTATACTTGTTCCCATCTCAAGTATTAATGTGATATCAAGGCATATTCTAGTGAGTGTAGCTTACTATCAGATTCATGATTCTAATAGTTAGCGTGTGTAGTCACAGTATTAGGCAAACAAATGCACCTAGTCTGTCTCCGAATACCGTGCGTAGCTTTTTAAATGTGCATTTCAACGCAGAACTTGGAACTTTTGAAAATTATGCTTCTTCAAATTTTAATTTCGCATTGTGGAGTACCATCAGCATTATTTTCTTGCTTTTTTTACAAGCGTAGAATTGCCCCATACAAATAGAAGTTAAATACAGTTCAACAAAATGTGATTTGTTTCTACTATAAAATATACATTTCACAGAGCTGATCTCATGTTAAAAGAAAAGTAAAAGATACCGCATTTTGCATAGCATTTTATAATTTAAAACATAAATGCAATTCGCAAAGCCTTTTGTCAGGTTTCTTCTGAGACAAACTTGATGGTTTTTTGGCCTTATAAACAAACTTTGAAATGTGTTTGTTAATGAAAAGTCTTTCACTGAAATATGCAATGATGTCACAGTCGTTGTTCAGATAAAGTATAATAAATGATAATAGATAATAAATGATATCCAAACATCATATGGCTCCTCAGTCCTCACAACTCATTTATTAAGGAAAACTAGGGCAAGAATGATAGATACAGGGAACCATGTTTGATCAAAATAGCTCAATTTTACCTGAATATTTATCTTTCCATTATATCGAAGAAATTGCACTGCATAGTTATGAATTTAAAGGCAATCTCTATACGGATTAATATGTTAAAATATAATTAATATCTTGCTGTACATGTAACATTTCCAAAGAAAAAAATATCATATCTGAGAGGCACAGGCACCCCTTGGGTCAGGGTAACACACTATGCCCTGCGGTCATGCAAGTACATGTATATTGAAGTAATCAGAAGTATTATGCTTATGTCTCAATCAACATATTTCATACAAATAAAAAGTAACAGGCAGTTAGTTCCTAAATCCTAGATAACAACTTGCTGTAAAGCGACAGAAAAAATCCCTGTTCTGCAGGAAATTGGACCTCTCATAAGGGGTCGGTAGGTCGGGTGCTTTTTGTTGTATCAAAAAATGATGCATGTACATTTTGGTGGATTTCACACAAATTTGATTTGATTTTTTAAATATCCAAAATTGGCAAAACATTTCAAATTTTTCAGGAAAAAAAAAATGAAAATGTTCAACAACATTTTGTTGAAAAAAATTGTTGTTGTTGAAAATTCAAAAATAAAATAAAATGGGTCGGTCAACTCAGGGCCCTGTAGAACAGGGGTTGGGTTTTTTGTCGCCTAAGCAAGTGAGTTTAATCCAGCACCTCAACGAGTCTAGTACACACTGACATGGCTGTCTCAAGGAGGTCCGGTTTACTTCAGAGTTAATGCTTTATTGGTGGTATCATCAGAGGTTTGCTACTGGAGCATGGCTGATATTCCCTCGTACCAAGCTTTTTCTCTGATGCTTTCAGTCTCTTCACCATATTAGTCTTTCTGTAATCCACTTTGTTAGATTTGGTACAGTTGATGATTGTAAATGCCTTGTCAACACAGATTCTGATCTCACCAAGGTAAAACACGTCTGGATTCTGAAAAAAATTATAAAAACAAATAAATGACACAACAGTAGTTTGATTCATTGTCACTTGGACAATTTATGAACGTATGAATGCCTGGCTGTAAAAACACAAGCAACTAAAAGTGGACACAACAAGCATCAAGTTATTGCTTGTTGTAAATAAAATAACGTTGACCAATCAGAGATGAGAGGTCAAGCCTGTGCAATGTGCACCACATACAGGGTGTCCCAAAAGTGTTGATGCCTATTTAAAACTTTATCTCTCCTAACATAATTCGCAGTATCAAACTGAAAAAATATTCAGTTCAAACTTGTTGATACAAAACACATGCTGAAAGGTTTGGTCAAAGGTCACATAACTCATGATACCATACAATTGTTCAACTTGCCGGATGCACAGTCAGTGTACAGCAACTGTAAGCAAGTGCAATTTGTTTCTCACATTCCATTCATGTAGATTTGTGCAAAATGGCTGTCACTTATTACATTTTGTGCAAAACATTAATAATGTTCATATCAGGTATTATTTCGATCTCAAATTAAAAAGAAACACTAAAGAAAATCTTGTTTCTCTTCACGACCTGTCTTCCTCTTTGACTTGTTTTGAGTAGTCACCTCATGTGACATGCTTTCATTGAGCTATACAGGCATTTTATAGTTTGCAATCATTTGAATAAAAACAAGAAAATGTATCAAATATCATTTGATCCTGAATCACCAATCCTGCAACTGTCCACAACTCAGGTAAAGTATGCTCAGGTAAATGCTTAAGCACAATTTATGGTAATATATATGCACGACTCGCATAGAATTTTCATTCAATTGTTTATCCGATCAATCTGTGCAAAGATACAAGCCTGAAGTTTGAATGAAATCATACATAACAGGGCACAGGACAACATAGACAGTTTGGAAAATCATCTTTCCTTGATTCTATTGAGCACATTTATTGAGTACAGCTACACCACATGCTGTAAGAAATATGATATGTGACTGATATTTGAGCCTTCTTACCTACCCTAGTACAGCTTGATCTCCTTGATGCAATGACTGAGTTGCCAAGAGCTGTTCTAAATCAAAAGTGTGATGCACTATTACAGACAACCCCTTAAAGTGATCGGATCATGTCTGTTCAAGTTTACCATGACTCAAAAGCACACTTCAATTTTATTGGTACATCTTTACATTTTATTATTTCTTTACTATGGGGTAATATGATGATTAAGATGTTACCTACTTATATTGATACATTTATTTGTTTAGGTGTGGCACAAATTTATGAACAATCAGTGAAAAAAAAATTACTTTCAGCACATTTCAACCACCAGGATTGGATTAAGTCACTGAATCGATCAAACTATAATTTTTTACAAAATAGTCCGTAATTTCTATCCAAAATGAACCATTTTTAAAATATAAAATTCATAGATTGATTATTTTAAAATCTTATTTCAGATCCCCCCCCCCCCCCAATAGATTAGTTTTCAATCAAAGGAATTCATATATATATATATATAGAGTATATAGGTAATATAATCACAAGCACTTTGACCAATAGAAATCATATTTATCACCAAATAAATGCAACTTACTGGTATAAATCATTCTGGAACACCCAGTAGTTTGGGCTGTATAAACTTGTTAACTAACTTATACTGCACCACGATAGAATTTGTCCGCCAATTGTTTTTATATTCACTGTGAACAAAGTTTAAACAGTGTTTCTGCAGTTTGTTCGTGAATGGCCCGAGTTTTAAGTCTGATTTCAATGGGGATTTTAATTGTGCAAAATGAGTAAATAAAAGTAGCATTTCACAGACCTAGCAATCGAAATGATTTTATTATTATAATCCTTTTTTCTTGGAGGTCTTCATTTGATAGGCCCTTCATTTGATAAGCCCTTAATTTGAATAAATGGAAGATTATGACATAATGGGAATCCCCCTGCCTGGCAGCCTCGCTCTCCGGCCCTACCCCAATGAAATGACAAACGCTGTGTATATTGATACAAATTAGTTGGTTATGCTCCTCGGATCACAGACATGCCCCCTCCAAATTGAAGACCCTCATTGTCAATACAAAGCGACCTTTTTCTTTCATATTGATTTCAGGCATACTGGTCGTATATATTTAAGGTCCTCCTAGTAATTAACCACAGCAGTGGTCTTTGTTAATCTGATAAGAACTCCTTCATGAATATGCTTATCCTTCAAACCTAATGACAGGTTGCTATCTACGAATATTGTATCAGGTTGCTATCTACTGAAGACAGTGATGGAAATATATTTCATGATTTTTGTGTTGTTCTTCACCTAGGACATTTAGTTCCTTGTTTTAATCGTAGTAATCCATTCACTGTAATTATCAAGAAAAATTGCCCATGGGGTCCATGCTGCAATAAAAGTATGCCTCACGTTTTCAAATAGCGGCACGGTACAGAACCCGTGTGTTGATCGGCGCGCATTGTTTAGCATACACTTGCGCATGGGTGGCACGTGAGTCGCACTCTTTTAATTTATGCGCGTCACTATCGTGGTGCAGTACCCTTAATATCATATTTACATTACCTCTAAAGGTACATAACACTCCAATTGTGGCGTTGCTTTCAAGACTTCACTCAAACTATTCACAATGTTATCATATTGATATTGTTTATCTGATGATGGGATTATGCCTTTAGCTTCCAGCCTCCTATAAATCAATGACAAAAACATGAAATGAACAATTATTTTAGTTTACATGATGGCCAGTATATCTTGAGAGTATACCGAGGGCTCAGAGCAATAATATCTTAACTACAATTTTGACAAAAATGAGGTTTTGGTATGAAAATGAAGCTGCATACAACACCATCTTTAAACACATTCAGTCAGGAAAGTCAGGGACTGATTGTGTATTGTGTGAATATATACCATGCTGGAGTTTATTTTATTTCTCAAATAGATGGTGTTGTTAGGCTATATTAAAAATATGTGTTGTCTCAAAGTTCTTCAGTTTTTCAAAACCTAATGCGGAATGCGGTTTTTTTTAATTTTATTTATTTATTTTTTTAAATATAAAATATTGAAATCCTTGTAAAAGTGACCTTTTGTATTTAAAATGATGTGATCAATGAAAATCTGAAAAATCTGTGAAATTTTGGATTTTTAAAAAAATTTAAATTAAAATTTTAAAAATTTTAAAAAAATAAAACCTTTTTTTCTTCTTCTGACGCGCATCAATTAACTAACGCGCGTGGGAGCTTTGAGACAAATGATTTTTTGTAATATAGCCTTAGCTTCATTTTCATACCAATTTTGCCGAAATTGAGAGTTGGGATATTGTTGCTCTGAGCCCTCGATATCTAAAAAATATATCTAAATATATGATATAAAGGGAGTAGGGTCTCTCTGATCACATTTTGGAGAACAAATGATACCTATGGAAAAGTCCATGAGAATGAGAATTCACTTGAGGGGATGGTATTTTTACTTATAACATACATTACTTGTGCCTGTGCCCATGTTTGATTTTGAGTGCACTACAGCTTACTTTGAAATACTGATGGTATCTCTGAGAGCAAGTGTCTTGCTGAAATAGTTATGTTGGCTGTTTAAGGCAGGTAAAGTTGCACCACACGTGCCATGCTTTTCCCATTCATGTGACCTGTACAAAGATAAGAACAATGTCAAACATGTTTAATTTAATATAATTAATATATTTATAAATTATGCTTGCTGCTAGAGAAGCAGGAGAAATGTTGGAAGAATATGGAGGAGGGAAATTCCAACTTTGCATATTGTCTATAGCCTACACCAAGCATGTGCAACTTTTGTTCCACAATGACTACGTTGATTTTGAAGCTCTTGAGAGACCATACATTCTTCTTCTTCTAAAATTCAATTATATTGAGGTGCTGAAACACAGAAATTTGTTTTAAGTATTAATCATTATTACCCTGATGATTATTCAATCTTTTAAAACTAACTCTAAGGGATCATCCTATTATGAATTGGGATGAAAAGGTGGGATTAATGTGTGTTGTGTTATTCAATTTATCTTGTATATGCTCATTAATTTCAAAAGTGATTACACAAATACAAAGGCAAGCCCTACCTGGGCCTGATGGAGATCACACTACCTAAAGCTATAATCAGTTCAATCATTTCTCAATCATTTCGAATGATTTCAACATGTCCTATGCGATCGGTGCATAACCACAACAGCAGCATAGGCAATGTTATGGAATGCAGTGCGTCATTACAATGAGCATTCAACATTTGGATGAATGCGAGCGTGACACTTTGGATCAAGAAATTATTGAAATTATTATAGTATATATTCTGCATATTCCCACATCCCATACAGAAAACACAAACAGTTAAATTACCATAGGCTTGTTTCTGCTTTTTTCGCCAACAGGTTTGGCCAATGTAGTAACATTATACTCTCAAGATCCTGAAAGTATAATCAAATCAGCAAAATAAAACGTTAACAACTAAATCAGGAATGTGAATATTAATTACCAGTACAATTAATTGTCTGAAGAGTATTTACCTAGAATAGCTAATAATTGATGGTTCAGTGTGTGTGTCATTCTTTAAAGAGACCACATTGAAAATGTTGGGAGGTGTTGCCAGCACGTTTTAAGTGCATGTATTATGATTTGTGCGCATTACTCCGATGCAACAGTGTATGCATTTGTGCAGTTGGCTGTGGCACAGAAAGTGCTGCACCTTTCACTAAATTACGTGTTGACTAGCCTCCAAACTTGAGATGATACAGAGTATTTATTCTTTGCATGGATCCGCCATATACGCGAGAGGGCCTCAAACCGCATTGAATGGGATTATTCCATAACATTATTCAACTATAGTCTAAAAGGTGGAAGACACTAGATGTACATGTTGCGCCTGAATAGTTACATCACTGTCCGGAGGAAGGGAAATAGAGCATACAGTACATGTAGTTTGACTCTCTGTGCACAATATGACTGGTCATGCCGTGAGACATTGTGAAATGATGCAATACTTTCATTCAATCTGATTCTAGTTCGAGGCTTTCATCACAAATTAAATGACAGATCCATGCAAAGTATGAATACCAAGAATTTCTTCCACTACCAAATTAGGGACTGAACCATAGAAGCATCCTTCATCACAAATAATCAATATATTTAAAAAGTAGGTGGTGTTACTTTAACCATGAGTTGTTCATCCACATAAAACCCTATGGAACAGGATAAAAATACTCTTAAATCCAGAAGGGATATTTTATCAATTTTTATCAAAAGTATGTATACCATGTGCTTGTATGTGTATTATTTTGCAATTGTCACAAATTTGGTCATGGGGCTATTTTGTGGGAAATGAGGAGAAATTGTCCCAGTGCTGGTAATCCCTTCTATGAAACATGGTGAGTTATTATATTGAATTCCCTTCAAAGGATGAGCGGTAAACAATATTGTTTCATGGAATATTATTAAATTAAATCAAACGCGTTTTTTTAATTTTTTTTAATCTAAAATGTCACCAAAATCTGCAACAATCAGGATTTTTTTTTTAAATGTGTGAAGGAAAGAAAAAAATTAGACAGATTTTCGGCCAAAAAACATCTGATTTTATATGATTTGAAAAAAAAGTCCAACGGGCCAATCAAATGGTTCACTGCAACTCAGAAAATATTCATAATACAAATAAACACAAATGGGCAGGGTTAAAAAAGCCAATGAAAAGTGGCATGGCACAGGAATAAGATAAAACCTCAAACATATAGAGAACAACATCAAAAATATAAGAGAAGGAAAAATATATCTGGAGGTCATTGACATCGAGAGAGCCTAAACAACAAACTCTGTAGAGCTTCAATCAGGTAACATTACTTAGTTAGTCCTTGAAAACTTTATCTTTTTGGATCTCATAGAAAATCAAACCATTACATTTAATTTTTTAAAGAGTATAAACATTCATAGTATAAATGATATGGTTTGCTATAGCCATACTTTTAAAAGGCCTTAGAATCATGCCCAGTGGTCCCATTATTTCAGAAACTGGGGAAAAAAATTGTCCTGTACAAATCAATAGCAACCCTAATTTTGGACTTTTCCGGGGGGAAAAGGCAAACATTTAAACAGATTCTGGGGAAATTTGTAATTTAGGAACAAAAAAAAGCCTGACCAACTGACCCTACATGAGAGGTCCCAATATTAGTAGAACAGGGGTTTTCCGTGTTGGCTGAAGGGTATCTTTCGTTATGGAATGCTCAGAGTGTACAACTGCAAACTATAGGTGGGGTTGTTTTTAAGCATTGCAGTTGGAAAAACTTGTAACACTGTGCAAAATGTAGAGCAAATGAGAGACATCTTAAGAAATATTTGTGATCACAGAACAGATATTTGTTTAGCATATAATCTGAGCAGATCCATGCCCATTGCATGACATCCATATTTGTATATATGAGTGCCCCTCACCCCAGAATCATGATGCATGTTACAATGTTTCAAAAATAAAGTGTTATAGTCTGATTAATCATTGAACGACCAAGTTCCCACTAGCGTATATATATGCAACTACTAGATATTATTACATATGTCCAAGATTATGCAGCATACAGCGCCAGTGTGTATACAATATGCAGCCTATACCTTGCTTGAACTTGTTTACGCAGTACGCTATTCCAAAACTGTTCGTTCAATCATTAATTAGACTATTCTAGCAGTTATGTTAATGCAAAATGCATCTTGCACAATAAGGTTTATCGCGAATCGAAAAAAGCCATTGATTATCCTTTTCTGTTGCATTGTGGGATCGCAAAAGTGCAAAATCTGCCCTGTCCTGGATCCCTCAATGCATCAGAAAAGGATAATCAATGGATTTTTTTCCGATTGGCGATAAGGCTTATGACACAATACCTTTATTTCACTAAAATCAAAAGGCCAAGATTTATTGCAATATGATGGATCTGGATCAGTTGTACCACTGTCAGGCCTGTATATAGAGAACAACAAACATAGAACAGAAAGAAATTATGATGGTACATGTACCTTGATTTCACCAAAGTCAAAAGGCCATGAATTGTTGCAATATGTTGGATAGGAGCCATCAAAGTTACCAGGCCTGAATATTTAATGAAAAAATAAAAAATAAAAAAAATAAAAAATTACAAAACGCTTCTTCAATCTAATGCAGCGACGGGTTAGGTCTCCAAATATGATACAGCATATACATTATGAGACCTCAGTATACAGCAAGAATATTAAAATGAATCTTTAAATAATGAAAATTCACTGATTACACACATAAGTTGGTGAATGGTTCACTGGTTGAGATTCATAATCTTATTGGGACATTTTTAACCCCCTGTAAAACATTTAAGTGAGAATGGTATGGCTATAATCAAAACAAATAATTGTTGATCATAGCGTCACGATTCTATCAGGGTCCCATGCATCTGGTGCGTATCGCGACGGCTGGTGCGCCTGTTAATTTGGAACGCAGTACATCGAAAGACCACATTCAACCTATGGATGGATGCGAGCACTCAAATCATGATGCTATGATCAACAATTATTTGTTTTGATTATAGTAATCTAATGCTGCTCTGTCAATTTTAAAAGACAAACCCTGGAAGTGGGTGTTGCAAAAGTTTGGGGAATTACAAGGGAAATGTTTTAGCTGTTGTACCTATCTCATGACAGAAATAATACTCAAGAGGAAGTATTCCAGGTCATACTCATCTTCCGTATTCTTTCACAACAGGAAATACAAACATTCTGAATTGCATTGAACACGAAACTATAGAATGTTTGCTTTTGGTGGTATAAACCCACCTATAGCACACAATAAGATAAGATAGAGAGCTGTTTCTGATTTCATGAGAGATTCCCGAAAAGAGCACATTATTTAACATTAATTAACCTCTATCATCAACTCAAATACATATTCATCAGGGTATCTTCAGGTCTAGTCGGTCAACAACAAAAATGCGCAAAGCTCATTGCATCATACGTGAGTCACACACCAACTCTGATACACTACTAGTGAGTCACAAACTGTTTGTAAATTAGGCCCTGACTAAGCATAATAAGCATGGTATGGTACACTACCTGTACTCCCTCAGTCCTGTCCAGTGGAGGTACCAGCATCAACATTTTGGGGGAAGAATAAAGTTGGTGGGGGGGGGGGGGGGGGCAAAATGTTGTCTTTCATATAAAAATTACCCGAAATTAGCTTAGTTTGGTCTGAAATTAGCTTAATTTGGTCTGAAATTAGCTTAATTTGGTCTGAAATTAGCTTAATTTGGCCTGAAATTAGCTTAATTTGGTCTGAAATTAGACATTTCAGACCAATTATAAAGTATTTAGTAATTTTGATATTAAAAGTCAACATTTTCTATTGTTTGGGAGACAAAATGGGATGGGGATTGAGTTGACTGGGGTGCAAAGGTCATCCCCTAGTGCCGTCATTGGTCCCGTCATTACAATCATTCAAAATAATCAACATGATGAAGATTCTAATGTAGGCTGGGGGTGGGTTGTTACAAGTGTGTCGGATATGTGTTTGTTTCCATGGCAGTCCATGGGGATGATCAAGATACTTACCATAATCCATGTATAGTCCAGTCATTGACAGCCTGTGGTACTTGACAGGTATCCTACAATACAGAATAGAACACAAAATGTTAGATATTGCAAAAACAAACGATGACATAAGTCAGAAAGCACCATGCACTTCTGTCAGTACATATGAATGTCTTGCTTTTGGAATTAATAATTAACACACTCACATTAATGCTGGGGGTGACGTTAGCACCTAACGCAATAGCATATGACTCACCACAATCAAAGAACAAGGCGGTTCTCGAACGGCGCGTCTCGCCTGTTCATCAAAAGTGACTTGAAAGAAATGATGATGAAACATATGATACAATGTAGCACTGTCACAGAGGTATGCATTGTAGTTAATGCAAGGGATGTAATGCCTTGAAAAATGTAATCAACAAAAAGAACACACCAACCCCCTTCCCTACACCAAATCACATCAAGATAGGCCTTACAGATCTTATTTGACCCCAGATGACCTCTGATGACCTTGAAAATTTAATCAGCAAAAAGAACACACCAACCCCCTTCCCTCCACCAAATCACATCAAGATAGGCCTTACGGATCTTATTTGACCCCAGATGACCTCTGATGACCTCGACAAATTAATCAACAACAAAAACACACCATCCCTCTTCCGTCCACCAAATCCCATCAAGATAGGCCTTACGGATCTTATTTGACCCCAGATGACCTTGAATGACCTCCGATAACCTTGAAAATTTAATCAGCAAAAAGAATACACCACCCCCCTTCCCTCCACCAAATCCAATCAAGATAGGCCTTACTGATCTATTTGACCCCATATTTGACCCCTGATGACCCCGAAAAAGTAATCAACCAAAAGAACACACCACCCCCCTTCCCTCCACCAAATCCCATCAAGATAGGCCTTACTGATCTATTTGACCCCCGATGACCCCGAAAAATTAATCAACAAAAAGAACACACCATCCCTCTTCCGTCCACCAAATCCCATCAAGATAGGCCTTACTGATCTATTTGACCCCATATTTGACCCCCGATGACCCCGAAAAATTAATCAACAAAAAGAACACACCACCCCACTTCCCTCAACCAAATCCCATCAAGATAGGCCTTACTGATCTATTTGACCCCATATTTGACCCCGATGACCCCGAAAAATTAATAAACAAAAAGAACACACCATCCCTCTTCCGTCCACCAAATCCCATCAAGATAGGCCTTACTGATCTATTTGACCCCATATTTGACCCCCGATGACCCCGAAAAATTAATCAACAAAAAGAACACACCATCCCTCTTCCGTCCACCAAATCCCATCAAGATAGGCCTTACTGATCTATTTGACCCCATATTTGACCCCCGATGACCCCGAAAAATTAATCAACAAAAAGAACACACCACCCCCCTTCCCTCCACCAAATCCCATCAAGATAGGCCTTACTGATCTATTTGACCCCATATTTGACCCCCGATGACCCCGAAAAATAAATCAACAAAAAGAACACACCACCCCCTTCCCTCCACCAAATCCCATCAAGATAGGCCTTACTGATCTATTTGACCCCATATTTGACCCCTGATGACCCCGAAAAAGTAATCAACCAAAAGAACACACCACCCCCCTTCCCTCCACCAAATCCCATCAAGATAGGCCTTACTGATCTATTTGACCCCATATTTGACCCCCAATGACCCCGAAAAATTAATCAACAAAAAGAACACACCACCCCCCTTTCCTCCACCAAATCCCATCAAGATAGGCCTTACTGATCTATTTGACCCCCAATGACCCCGAAAAATTAATCAACAAAAAGAACACACCATCCCTCTTCCGTCCACCAAATCCCATCAAGATAGGCCTTACTGATCTATTTGACCCCATATTTGACCCCCGATGACCCCGAAAAATTAAGAACAAAAAGAACACACCATCCCCCTTCCCTCCACCAAATCCAATCAAGATAGGCCTTATGGATCTTATTTGACCCCCGATGACCTTGAATGACCTCTGATGACCTTGAAAATTTATTCAGCAAAAAGAACACACCATTCCCCTTCCCTCCACCAAATCTCATCAATATAGGCCTTACTGATCTATTTGACCCCATATTTGACCCTGATGACCTCTGGTGACCTTGAAAATTTAATCAACAAAAAGAACACACCATCCCTCTTCCCTCCACCAAATCCCATCAAGATAGGCCTTACTGATCTATTTGACCCCATATTTGACCCCCGATGACCTTGAATGACCTCCGATGACCTTGAAAATTTAATCAGCAATAAGAACACACCACCCCCTTCCCTCCACCAAATCCCATCAAGATCGGCCTTACGGATCTTATTTGACCGCATATTTGACCCCGATGACCTCCAATGACCTTGAAAATCTAATCAGCAAAAGAACACCCCACCCCCTTCCCTGACATCAAGTCCCATCAAGATAGGCCTTACGGATCTCTAGATATCGCGTCACAACGCGTCTCAAAAGTTTTAAGCATATTTGACCCCGATGACCTTGTATGACCCCCGATGACCTTGAAAAATCAATCAGCAACAGAACGCACCACCCCCCTTCCCTCCACCAAGTCCCATCACGATAGGCCTTACGGATCTCCAGATATCGCGTCACAAAGGTATTTCTTAGCACACGGCGGACGGCATACGGCGGACAGAAATAGTGATAACATAGTCTCTTTCTGATTACATCAGGCGAGACAAAAATGATGACCCTGGTGCTGAATTGCTGCACCTGACTAGATGGCATGCCGATGTCACCTCTTAACTCAAGAGGTAACAGTCACAAAGATACCATGGGCTATAATTATGAGTTTATGACCATGTGTTTTGAACTGCTGTTGGCATTTTCACCTTTGAGACTGAGAGAGAAAGTGTTGTCTTTACATAGAAATCAATCACATGATGCTGTATTCATCCAATGGCTTCAGAAGATAAAATTATGTGGTTTTTCTGTAGGCATGTGTTTGTTAAGTCACTCTGCAGTGATATGTTTGCCAAAATAATTCCTCAATTGTTCCGATGTGATTATGAAGTCCCGAAATGTAGTACAAATTCTTGATTATCACTTTCACTCTTCTCATATTTCACATACATTTGTAACTTTGAATATCTCATTTTTCAAACTTTTAGTATTGACATTTTACGATACAGCTATCTTTCATAATGCTCATCGCAATACTCTAATAATAAAGTCAAATTCTGTAATTTTGATCATTTCAGCAAAATTTACTGTGTGGGAGCCACAGCTCTACCCTGTCATGTTTACTTTAACAATCATAATTCTAGAAGTAATCATGGTATGTGCGATGGTAAGATATCATTTTAAAGCACTCATGAATAGCTTTTAAAACTTAATGTATTAATTAATGTATTGATGTATTTTGACCGTGTTAGATATCATGATGCAATCTAAACTTGAACTAAATGTTAAAATTGTGCGCAGATGTCACAGCGGCCGACCCTCCCTATCAGAGCAGCACTTCAGAACATGTGGCCATGTTACCATACTATATTTTCTTTAGTTCAGGTTGATTCAGATTGTACCGAGTACAAATATCAAATTGTCTCTCTAATTTTTTTTAAGAGCAGTGTTAATAACATTTCGACATTGCCGCTTGCGTGAGCTGAGGAAGTTAAACTTGGGTGGTCGGTTCAGTGGGTCTATTGTTTGCTCACTGCTTAGCCAGCCAATTGCTGCACGTTTACGTTTAGCACTGAGACTCCCAATTTGCCGGGCGACAGGCTGTAGCTCCACACATTCTAAATATTGTTCCATGATTTTGTTGAGATGGCGGTGTTTTTGCCAGCGATGGGGAATAAAAATCCCACCCTCCCCAAAGGAGGTTATTTGATGTATGCGCTTTTCACAATGGTTGGACTTACGGTTTGATTGGTTATTACCAAGTAACAATTACTTATTTGAAAATGTAACGATTGATATTAAATGTATGATTCATTCAAAGAGAACTTGTACACAAAGTTAGTTAATGCGAATTGGGCGCTTGCCACAAAGGAGTAAAAATATTGTTATAATTTTAACCTGTTCACTCTTAAATATAGAATATCGAATTGGTAATTGGTATGACTTAATTTATTCCCAAAGTAATTAATTATGATAAATGATGCGGGCTCAGCATCATAGTCAATGTGCAAAAACACACAGTAACATGAGTAACAAAAGACAAAACAAAAATAAATTAAACATTAACATTAAATAGGTAAGTTTTTAGCAATGATTTGAACTGTTCAAGAGTTTTGGCAGATTTAACATGATATGGTAAATTTTTCCAAAGTTTAGCAGAAGCATCTTGAAAAGAACGGCGACCATATAAACTTATGGTTAGTTACCGTTAGTATTACACTCCCGTGTAATGTAAACATAATGTTGGTATATGTAAATTTTAAGTTAACACTTTCCACAAAATGTCATAATTGTTTTCAAAAATATCAAAATTATTGAATTTCATTACCATATTTGGAATCACCATGAGAAATGCATTGAAATAAGTATAAGCATGCCTAGTATTGGGTCAGTAATCATTGAGATAGACTTGGAAAATGTGAAAGGTTTCTGAAAAATCTGTTTTCTGTATCATATGGTAGAAATAATAGCAGTGTGGAAAGTGTTAAAAGAGGTGACGATTGGAAGTCTACCCATAGTAATAATGTTGTGATTCTGGTGACCATAGAATAGATGTTTGTTGTGACTATTTCAATTCAATTCTGGCAGATGTTTGTACACCTGTCAACTTTCTGTTGTCTGGTAATATAGTTCTGTCCTCAGGCTCTATTTCAGGGGGTCAAGTAGAGTTCAAGTAGATGAAATACTCTGCCTCCGTTGTATGTCAGAAATGTGTTCTAATTGGAATATGGTAGTAAGATATTCCTGCCCTCAGCCTCTATTTCAAGTCAAGTAATAATAAATAATAGACAGTTCTTATATAGCGCTTTCCACCGAAGTCCCAAAGCGTTTTTTGGTTAATTATTATCACTGTCATTTTTTAATCATCAGAACCCTTTTGTCGCTACACTTAGGAGGAACGGCGCTCACCCTATCAGCACTGCTTGGATTATGATATGATATAACAGCTCCCCAAATATCACATGTGTCGACAAGGCAATCAAGACTAAGTACTTGCCCAGGGATACAAACATGTTGGTCGTAGAGTTTGGGTGGGTTTAAGTAAACTTTCTTCCCATTGTTGTGGTACCGGTATATCAGAAATGCATTCTAATAAGTTATGTGTGAAGAGTGAAATTAACCTCTTGAGTCCAAGTCCTTACTTCTTGAGTCCAAGTCCTTACTGTTCGAGTCCAAGTTCTTGATGTTTGAGTCCCGAGTCCTTATATGTCCTTGTCCTTCACCTCCGAGTCCGAGTCTGAGTCCTTCAAAAATTGGACATGAGACCATTCTTGGAACTCTATCAATGCAACCAAGGCAATAGACACTGATTTAGACATACAACACTATACCAGTCTGAAATACTTACATTATTGTCATTAGACAATGTACAAAAAGTCTGCGACCATGTCTGCGTAAAAGTCAGCAATTCCCAATCTTTAGTTGCTGCTTTGTTATCGGATGAACTGTATTTTCAAAATGATAAAAATTACATTATTATGGACATGTTATAGAGAACAGACACCTTAAATTAACATATTTAGAGCCTATCTCAACTCAACACCTGTTAGCCATCATCATTTTGAGCATGCATGCTCAGGATGCCTCATAGTCCAGTACAGGCTCAAGACCGTATTGTCAGATTTCTTGAAATAGTATGAATTTGTCAATTCATTCTATTACCTGACCCCCCCCCCCCTCGAGAATTGTATGAAATTCCTGCTTTTTGCTGAAGAAAAATATGAATAGTTCCTGCTTGCGCAGAAACCGATAGGCTAGCGGGACTACCGATCCGGGGGAAATATAAATTAAATGCAAATACTCGTAATTGCATTGCGATGAGAGAAAGAAATGTTGATCAAGTTTTGATAAACATGATGAAGGAATGAATCTATTAAAGAAAATATATGTTTAATTACATTTTTTTTACATTCCTATATATAATAAAATATTAAATGACCAATCTAGGTACTCTTTTTATCCGGTCACATGTTTGGATTTTATCGCCGTTGGCAAACATCTAGCCTCGAGGCATTCGAGTACACATGTACAAAATGGCTAGCATAGAAAGTGATCGTACATAAGTAAATATGTTTTTCCGACAATATTACGAAATCTTGGTATTCCGAGAATGTCAATAAATACTATGATCTTACTTCCTGGTTTAACAACATGGCGTGCAGCCGTTCAGACAATTCTATCAAATCTGACTATATGATTAAAAACTAATATAGGAGGTTGCGCCTGTACTGTTGTAGTCATACATTGTTTTTGGAGAGAGATTTGCCAGCCCAGCAGGCCCCAAAAATAAAACTATAATGAAAAAGATTGAGGAATAATTTGGTTCTCCATAGACAACCCAGCCAGGGCATGAATGATGTTTATCCTTGTAAAGTTGAGTGAAGCTTACAATAATCAAAACAAAAATCTGTCGATCATAGCGTATACGATTCCCCAGCGTCACATGAGACTGGTGCGTATCGTGCATAACAGCATAATTCGCGATGGCAAGGGCGCAGTAAAACCGGAAGATGTGGCGTACTTGTAAACAAAACAGTAATTGACCAATCACGGCCTTAATCAACAAGACCCCGCGCCGCATTGCGACTGTTTTGGAATGTACTGCATGTAAGGACACGCTCAACCTTTGTAATAATCGTGTGGTACAACAAATCATACTTATAGGTAAATTAATAATTGAACGAACATCACGAACGCAATATTTACAAAGACGAACGCGCCCGAAATTATCACACGAATGGTTGTACGTGCTTCACACAATGTACTCGATACGCTGCTTAGTTGTGTTCGTTCAATTATTAATTTACCTATAGTGTTATTTGTCATCAGTTGGTATTATTCATCATAGGGTATTTTGCATTTTCACCATCTGTCCCCATCCTAAATATGACTCCTTCTAAATATGATTTTTGTGGTGATTTTTGTATTGCTTACCAGAGCTCAAAAACACACTTCTTTGCGCTTGTTCTGATCTCTTTCTCTATATTGCCATTCGTTTAAAATGTTGTACAAATGCAACATTCCCTTGAAATGTAAGGTGAAATTCTAAGCCAATTCACGTCAACGGCACTAGCGATGTTCCGGGCGATGTTCAACTTGATATTATAAAAAGACTCGTTTTAGACATTCCCAGCTCGTAAGGGATGTGCGTAATAAATAAACGTTTGTTATTTTGCGATGGGGGACGAGACTAATTCTGGACTGCGTGTTGCATAATGGGATAGCAAGAAAGTCCGAAAACTAATTCTGCCATTGCGTTACATAATGGCGGAAAATTCTGGTTAAATATGGAATAATTTAGCATTTTCATGTTTTAAAAAGTGGCTGAAAAGAAAGAAGGTGTGTGGCTAGTAGTAGTAGTGGTTTACATGAAAATCAACGGGAATGCTGTTTTGCTGTAATTCCCCCGTGTTATTGTAACGGGTCACCATTCACTTGTACAGCAAATCAAATTGACAGTTTCTAGTTATACAATTTCTCTATAAGGTTTGTCGCGAATAAAAAAAACACCATTGATTATCCTTTTCTATTGCATTGTGGGATCGCAAAAGTGCAAAATCTGGCCCGTTCTGGATCCCACAATGCATCAGAAAAGGACAATCAATGGATATTTCCATTTGGCGATAAGGCTTATGGCCATACATTGGTTGGGGGAAAAACAAAACAAAACCAACGTATGGGTTTCCTGGAATGATCGCGAGCGCTCGGATGATGACGCTGTGAGTGTGATTGACAAATGTTTGTTATGATAATATAGGATGCCTACATTGAATTGAAGATTGATTGAAGATTTAAGGCTTTAGCTAAGGTATAGAGCCTATCCTTAGGCTATTTATTGAAATTTATTAAAAATCATGAAATACCTAACTATAGTCGTCGTCAGAATACTTCGGCACTTTTTAAAACCGCCAACGCACGCGTCTTGAATTATGAGCGTGTGGGCGGGGACATTCATGACCCATGGCATAGATACGATAGTCGATACGGTCGCGGCCAATCGGAGGGGCTGCGACGCGTCGAACTGCTCAAAGATAACGCTGTTGCGACGCTGTTCTACAACGCTCTTCCGTGTTTACGCTGTACGCTGTTGTCACAGAAAAAAGTGCCAAAGTATTCTGACGACGACTATAGTGTAGGCCTATAAACTAAAAATTAAAATAAGCTTATTAATTTAGGGCCTAAAAATAGTAAAATAAAAGGACTTACCCTGCTGAAACAGATGACAAGATGCTAGCAACAATAACGAAAATTACCAACTGCTTCATGTTGTGCTGATTAAATTGTCAGTAGACGTTTTACTGATAAATAGAACAATACAAGGACACTGCTGTTCTATCGCTGTCGAACAAAAGAATGTTGTCAAAGTCTCATGATCGATGATGTTTACAAAATGAATTTGCAAGACCACGTTGCTAATACCGAAATGCTTTCGTACAAATTTATTCGTGTGAGATGCCATCTAAATAATATGTATAACGGAGTCATTTAACAGCAAGTACCACTACGTGACTTCCGGTTTGGGCTGGTATTTAAATGTTGGCGGCAAACGTAAACTTGAATGGTGGGTGGTGGGTGGGATATGGGGGGTTTATACGGAGGTTTATAGGGGTTAGGCCTATAGGTAAGCTTAGTTATAGGGGGTATGAGAGGGTGAGGGGAGGGGCTATTTATTTCCGTAGTTAACATTTGAATAGACATCTTATATATTTTGATCCCGGAGGATAAATTATATATAGGCCTATCGATCCATGGTCTGACAAAATGGACACTGTGTGGGGGTGTGTGTGTGACTGAG
>CM069441.1:29409762-29507901 GCA_035610835.1 Ophiura sarsii
TTCATCCATGCCCAAAAATAAGCATGACACAAGTTGAGACCTGATCACTGCTCCCTCAAAACCAGGATGATGTGGGAATAGAAATAAATCATTGCCTTAGTGCCCGGGGGGAGGGGGGGGGGGGCAGTCATGTATAATGTTGTAATCATTCACGTGAACGAAAATGCGGAATAAGGGTGCTTTTTTCGACCACAGCACGGATCCGCGTGGGCCCGTGCTAATGGTATCAAAATTACCAATTTCGGAGAATAAGGGTGTCTTTTTCAACCTGGTTTGATCAGCTCCCTAATTAGCAAAGCCTCCTTGCATTTAATAGCGTATGAAGGAAGGATTCGGGCGCGCGTGCATGAAGGCAACAAGTGCATTGTACATCAAAACCGTGTATGTGTGGCCATAATCATGTGCACACGCTTGGGTTACTTTTGCCCGCGTAGAGATAAAAACCAAATATTTCTCGTCAATTTGGAACTGATTGAACTATATATCAATCACATGATAATCCTTGTTACCTTCTCCATCTCTTAAAGGGGCATTAAGAGATGTGGTGGAAGCAGCGCCCTCAATTACAAAAATATAAGATTAAAACTGGGATTTGTATATTTTTACTATAGTATTATAATAACATGTTTGAACTTATAACCTATAAGGATTTTAAAAAATCAGCCCTCTTTGTACAATAAAACGTCGATATAAAAATGCTGGTAGAGCCGCAACCAGCATTTTACATGGTTAAGGGTGGTATTCCAACATATTTAAAACATTGTTTTAATCAAGTTTTGCTGGGTTTTTTTAGTAGAAACAACAATAATGGCAATTTTTTAATGTTCATCTTGAATTCTGAAGTAAATTAATTAAAATTAAAAAAATTCAACATGACATTGTGTCCATTTAATATTGCGCAATGATTTTTGGTTTCAAGTGATATGCTGCCTCTTTGAAAAGGAATTCTTGTCGGGTGTAACCGCAACAGATTCCACAATTATAAACCATTCACACCAATTGGTTTGCCCTTTCAAATTGTACGTGCAAAGTCTAGGCTTTCCCATGATATGTCTTTCTGTTAACAAGTGGGATTTTGTCATGATGTATGCCTCCAGTATAAACTGACAAATTAGAAAAATCCACAGGGCCTGACCAAACACTAATAGCGGACCCCATGCGACTCAACACACAAAGGTGACAGCAAGTGTGGAGATATTTTCAGAGATCTTTACCGCATGTTATCCTACGATATTATGGTTGCGGAAGATGTTGAAGTGGATCTTTGGGGCATCTTGGCATGGATTTATAGACACATGCTGGTTGTAAACACCTGAAAGCTAATCTAGTCTCATCATTTGGTACAAAGACAAGGCATGCACACCAAGCATGACAACTTATAAAGTTATTTCGGAAGCGTTTAATGTTACTAATTTTGCGACATATGAGCTCATTGAATTCAATTAAGCAGCTCACAATATTCGCATAGGATAGATAGATAGGACAGAATGTGACATAAAATATATCATTTTCTCTACATTTCTAAAGGATATGCCATACCCTTACTCCAAACTCCTACCCACTCTTTTTTATTTGATTGTATTGGTTATGCAATGCAACATTTTTCAAAAAAACCCCACTAAGATTGGACAATTACTGACAAAGATATGAGCAATTGAAGAGTTTTCAAAACAATTAGTAAACATAAAAGAAAGTCTATCCTTTGATTGGTTATATCTCAAAATTAATATTTTACATCACATCACATATAATTCTTTGAAATTACCAGCCAGCCAGGCTATTTTTGTGTATGGTAACCGGGGCAGGGGGACAAAGTGTGAATATTTTACCCAACAAATCGCCACAAAACCAACAGGATTTCACCTGTACTCTCTGATCACACGGCTGTGCCCACAACATATCAGCTCGGACGATGGCGTCATCGAATCAATGCTGCAGCATGAGCGTGGAGTGGACATTGTTTTTGGCCGTGGTGAGTCAAAGTGTCTAAGAAGGATAGGGTTAATATCATAAAATGAAATTTTGAAATACAACACCAACATAAAATTTAGTAAAAATTCTACAGACCATGTTTGCCATTATAACAATAACAATGTAGGCTGTATACTATGCTTAGGCCAACAACAACAAAAAGTTAACTTGCCCTTTGCGACCGACCCAAATTTTCGGAAATCTAGGGTCGTTTTTGTTTTGTTTTTTTTAGTAAAAAATAAATAAATAAATTTTGAAAAAAATTGAAAGAAGCACATAACAATAAAGAAAGATGAAAACGTGTTTTTGAGAAGTATCTGTTTGTTTAAAAATCAAAAATCAAAACATCTTTAATTTAAACCTTGTTTTTGTGTAGTGATCTCCGGAGTTAAAAAAAAAAATCCGACCGTCCGACCCAGACTCTGGCCCTGAAAGGGCAAGTCAACCTTTTTTTTTTGTTGGCCTTATCATGCTAATTACCTCATTCAATGTCAATGTATGATAATGATTTGCCAACCCTGGGAAAAAAATTGGCCATGGTCATCCTATTTTACTATGGTCAAAGAGGTCAACAATTAGTCTGGTAGATCAACAGACCAGATAACAGCCTCTTTAGATAGATTTCCATAACAAAGAGACATTTTAAACACCTAATTTGCATGTTGTCTGATAGTGATAATGCTGTATACACACTCAACTTTATTTATGTTCAGCGCTGCGGCACAAGTAGTATTCTTACTCGTAAAAGTTTCAGAAGAAAGAAAAAATTAAGAATTGTAATAATAATAATGTAAATCAACCAAATGCAATGGAAAACACATATTTTACTATTAACAGATAAGTTTATTTACCAATTACCATTTAAATCAAAAATAGAATATGGTGAGTTTTTAGTGACATAATGTTCAATTTCCTAGGTAACACTTACACTGTATACAAAATTGCTTGTTACAATAAAAGTTTGGACGGATCACATATCAAAAGACAGGCAATCTGTTCTATTTCAGTGGGGCATGTGAAACAATAAAACACACACATGGGCCTATTTTTTTACTTGACCTAGGCTATACTCAAGGGGTCATTTTTTTCTTTATCCTCTTAGTCTATTGCTCTCTATTTAATACCATAAACGGTAAATAGTAATGCATATTATGACTGTGATCTTTTCCAGGTAGCGCCCTCTATCATTGATTTTTGCTATGAAAGCAGATTTTCTTGCAGATTTGCATTTTTGATCATAAATCATAAAGATCTCCTAAGTTACAGATCGATATGATTCCTAATATGCTACAAAATCATGGTTTGAAAATAGATTGTACCGAGCGGTACAATCTATTTTTTCAAATTTTACTATAAATTCACTCTAAAACTATGATTTTGAGATTATAAGGAATCATATCGCTCTGTACCTTGGAATATATTTATGATTTATGATCAGAAAAGTAAATCTGCAAGAAATTCTGCCTCCGATTTGTTTCGAGGATTGAGGGCGTCCCCTGGAAAAGATCACATAATATTCCTTTAATCCATGGATGGAACCAAAGTAAAGCTATTTTAATAATACCATGGAACCAACCAACTCAATGTCCATCCATGGAAATAAGTTCTGATTTCTGATCATTGTATATTCTATTCAAAGGTACATATCACAATACAAACCTATATAGTCTATGGCTATTGATCTCAAGTGTGGGAGCCAGGTTACAGAGATTACAGATATTCAATAATTGAATGATTAGTTACACAGTGAATGTTTGTCCTCTGTAAATCTTCAATTGTTGTCTTGTGATGTAAGAACCATTGATTCTCAACAGAATAGACCGAGATTTGATTGAGGTTTTTAACATTTATAAGTGGACTTCTTCACTTTTACAACTCCTCTTGGCTTTTTTTCCCACGCATCAAAAAGTCCTTCCTATGGGCTGCTCACAGCAAGTTTGTGCCTCGGAGGGATGTGTAGAGGGGGACATAAAGAATGGACATTTGGTTAAACATTCACATCAAAAGCATCAAATATCAATATTAGTATTTTAGCAAGGTACCAACTGCCTCTGCCTATTGCGATAGTATCTCATATAGTTTGGACTAATTTGCATCCTACATGAGAACTTATCGCATCAAAGTAACTCCTAATGTTTTAGAAAATAAAGGAATTCAGTCTAAAAGTGAAAATTATAGTATAAACATATGATTTTTGTATAAATCTCAACTTTTCAATGGTAAAGTGGGTCTGTTTTTGGTAAATTAAGAGATCATGTTGAATTAACCCATTTGGGGTGATCAGAAAACCTGATTTTACTCACGTGTGTAACACACTGAGGTCAAGTAAAACATCAAATGTATGCTCTAATTTGAAGGAAAATTAAGCTGAAATTAGGAAATTAAAAATTAAATTTGTAGAAACATTAATTATTTCTCATCTCAGGCTGTTCTATCAATATCATGCGAACATTGAATGAATACACATTCTAACTGTTAGAAATGTATTTCATTCAATGTTTACTAGTAGTTAATGATAGTAAAACTGTGTCAGAAACAAAATGCCAAAAAGGGTCCAATTTGCAAATGCCAAAAAACTTGCAAGTGTCTGTTGAATTTTGGCAAGTCTAAAACCTAACTGGTCTAATTAGGTTAGTGTTTATAAACACTGATTGACCTCATCAGGTGAATTGACTAGTCACAGCAATAACACCAGAAAGCCCTGGAGCAGACCCTCCAAAACTGATCAAATTTCTCATGAGAAACTTGCAGACATCTTTCAAGAAACCTGGAACCCTGCAAAATGTGGCTCTAACAATTTGCTGACAGCATGAACTAGCCTTGAATATCATAACAATATCAGATGTCTAGAAATAACATGTTGCTGGGGATCAAAGTGGCCCAGTGATGGACAGATTGTCAAGAAAAGCCCTGTTTTATTTTAGTTATAATTTGATGGAATAGAGAAAAACGAAACATGTGTTCAAGCGTGCTAACCACAATTTACAATTGGCTGATTGCAGGTTTGCAGCACTGCAACGACATACATTGTTGACACCTTAGAAATCATCAGGGCCAGAAGAAAATGCACATTTCCCGGGAACAGAACCTTGAAAATGTCCCTTCATGAAGACAAATTCCCTTCAAATTCTTATGTATTTCTTTATTTTATACCCAAGATTTCCCTCCATGAAGTCAACATTTTTCCTCTATAGTAATTAATTCTCTGGAACCAGGTTCAAGTTCCTCATCTTTTCAGCTATGAGAATCACACATTTTTTAAGGGGTTTAGTAAACAGAATCCTAACTTGGTGTATTAATTTCATCACAAAGGATGCCTACCTACCTTGGCAAATAGCAGTTTACAAGTATACAACACAAATTGTTGTAAATTTCAATAGCTCTATTGTTTACTTAACAGTATATAAACAGTACATCTTCCATTTGAATGAAATGTTAATGATCTAGTATTGCTGAATGATTGGTCCCAAACTTTTGACCTATCATGGTACAGGATTCAGGAATGGAGTCTAGATGACAGAGACCAACATTTTAAGTTATTTTGCATTCAAAGTGCATCCAGATTAGTCCATATAAAAAATTAAAACAATTAATAACATGCAAATAGCCTGTATAAAGGCTGCAGTCATGGTATAAAGCTGGATATTTTCATCTATCACTTTGGCCAACAACAACAAATTGTTGTGTTGCCCTGAAGTGCCAAAATATCTTGAAGTCTGGTCAGTCGGTTGATTTTCCTTTTCCATTTTTGCCCACAAATATTACTGACAGACCGTGGTTCAGGTTCATGACCAAAGAAAATTGGTAAATGTCAATTTGACTAATGTTTCTAGTGTGATAATAGTTTTAAATATATTCAAGCAAACTTATAATTCATTTCAAGCAGAAAATAGTACTATTTTGACAAATTTGGTAAAATTTGAATCTTTAAAATTAAAAAAGAAAAATTTAGATTTTAGGGTCGATCACTGAGGGCAACACAACAAAACAAAAAATTGGCCCTAGTCAAGTTTTAATTCACAAATTGTCAAGGTGTACATATTTGCCAGCCAACATTTTAGATTACAACATCTATCAAAAGACATGTTTGACAGTTTGACACATTGTTTCAAAATCAAGTTCAAGTTCCAAAGGTTGACTTGAACTGAAAGTACTGTGTCTGTTCTTAATTTGTAAATTATTATCAAGGTCCATCCATACAGATTAACAAGCCTAGACTAGCCCGAGATCAAAGGAAAACACAAAAAAATAATCATAATTGAATCAATAGGCTCAAGTGTAACTTTTTAATTTTTATTCACACAGTAACATGTGTGCTCTCACATACATGTAGGGGTCATCAGTTTGGGTCAAACTCGCTAGTCATATTGGGTCGCTAGTCATATTAAGGCTCATTATTCTTAATCTGCCCTAACCCTAATCCTAACCTTAACCCTACCTTATGACTATTATACTATAGCGGTCCTTGTGACTAGCGGGTAGACCCCATCAGTTTTGCCAAATAGAGAAAGTAAATGACTCCGTCATTACGCCTACTGTTGCCAAATTGTTTGCTCCTTGCTGTGTTTTATCAATCTCAATATGCAAATATGTGGCATCACTCAGATGAGGCAGACTGTCATATTACATTACTTTAGGCTCAGAGTCAGACCATCAGGGACAGGGGAAGGGGAAAAAAGGTTGGTGATGTCTTTCAAAGAGCATCTGATCTTCCTTTCATCTGATATTTAATCACAGCATCCATCAGGCTTTAAGACCAAGCTCAGCAGACCGCATGATCATCAGGTCTATATATTTTTGACCTTCATTCATCCTGGCCCTCTGGGTCTGGGCCCTCAACTCTAGTCTAGTCTATATGTGGCTAATTGAATAAATGAGACATGATGATTTGACACTAATTGAACTATTAAGTATTATTATTAATATATTTAACCCTTACTTTGATAATTAGCTGAAGTAGCAGCAGACCGACCACCACCGCAAGATGCTTTCTGCAGTTAATCATTCCTACATGTATCTGCTGTCTTCAGCGGGGCAGGCTCGCGCTCTGCAGCCGCCCCAGACAGGCTCCGCACAGCGCACAGTTCCTGTACATCAGTTCTTTGACTCCTTGACTTTGCCGTCTCCAAAGCGGCCCTTTAATAATTTCCGTTTATCTTATTGTATTGTCTTCGTTATTAAAAATCATATCTAGGCTTCCACGCGTTGTTATTGCGTAAAATGTTCCAAAGTAATCAGTCCATCAGATGAGACCGTGGGAATTTCTGACAAAGTTGTGCTGTGCTGAGTACACATCAATGACATCCTAACGAGCGAATTTGTACACAACAAACTTCTGCCAGAGATGAAACTAATGCGCATGCCCAGTGCAATCACTTTGTACACAGGCACCTGCTTCAGGTCGTGTGTGATGCGTGTTTAGCACGATGTACAGCAGGGACCCACCCAGGGACGGGTACTTTTTGGAATGGGAGAAGAGGATAAAATAATATTAATAAGAGGGGGTCGGGATCGGGGGAGGGGATACGATTTGGATGTACCCGGTACTATTGACTGATGCGTGTTTAGCACAATGTACAGCAGGGACCACCCAGGGACGGGTGCTGTTTGGAATGGGAGGGGAGGATAAAATAATAAGAGGGGGAGGTCGCGGGGAGGTCGGGATCGGGAGGGGATACGATTTGGATGTACCCGGTACTAATAATATTAAGCCCCAGGAAGCCACAGTGCTGACACTACGGATCGGGGTCAAATGTCCCTCCCCAGTGGTGGCACTACAGGGGAAAGGTGGGGGTATGGGGGGAGGGATAAAATACCCCCTCCCCCCCCCACAAAAAAAAATGATGATGATGCTGGCGCCGCCACTGCCCCCCCCCCCCCCCGAATTCCAACCTTCCCCAACCCCACTTTCCACCAAGTCAGCTCAAGTCCTACCCCATTTGAAGGTTTCCCACCCACGCCCCCCCCCCCCCCCCCCCCCCCCTAAAATGACCAAAACCCCAGTTTTTGAAATTTTAATCCAAGCCTCACCCTCAGGCTCAACTAGACTAGGTAAGGTGTCACTCATATCCCACATTACATTATAGGGGAGGCCTACATTGACATTGTGATACACCCGCTCGCTTCTACGCCCTTGTGATTTGATGCATATTTCTTGATCAGCCCACACTTGTGCTTGTGGCCAGGCCCGGCACAGACACCCTCTAACGGGCCAGGCACATGTATGACATGAACTCGTTTTAGAGGGCAGTATGCTTGCTTTGCTGACAATCAGACGACGGTAATTGCAATAAATATGTTAGCTCCTGTACTGGTTTATAGCTGAAGTGACATTTTATGGGCCCGAGCGGTAGAATAGGAGAGAAGGAAAGAGAGGGAAAAATTGGAACAAAATAGAAAAGTACTTCTATTTGGATGGATATATAGCCTACTTGTACAATAGAATAGATACAAGTGTGAAATTGGATTGGCATTAACATGGTATACTCTCTTAATTCCAAAGATTGAAATTCAATCTAAAAGATTGACTTTTCAATCTTTCATAGATTGCCGTGAGGGAACAAACTTTCAAGTTTGACATTCAATCTTTTTTTGGATTGGAAGGTTTCAACCTGGAAAATATTGAAGGTATCAATCTATTAGATTGATATGTTCAATCTAATTTGGATTGAACATTTTCCAATCCAGAATTTAGATTGAACTATTCAATCTATTGGACTGAGAGTTTCAATCGTTTTACGATTGAAAAGTTTTCAATCTGTAGTAAAAGATTGATATTTTCAAACCTATACAGATTGATATTTTCGTACACACGAATAAATGACTGGCAATTGGAAGAACAATATCATTGGGCTTTTTATTAACATTCTCCAAACAAATTGTTCATGTGTACAGTTTTTTTGTGAATTAATGTTCTTACTTGCCATTTAATTATGAAATAGTTTATGTTGCAGATCGAATCATTTGTTGAAATGTATAAATATACAATCCAAAGTATTACGAAACCAATATGACCTACCTAACTGCGCATGTGTTGAATTCAATCTTTTTCTAGATTGACACTTTAATCGAGATTGACGGTACAAACACACGTGTAGAGAGCAGTTATATGTATCAATCTTTTTCCAGATTGACTCAAAGCTACTTATTGTCACGAGTTTTTATCATGTTTTCAATCTAAATCCAATCCAATAGATTAAGAAAAAAAGTCAATCTGTAAAAGACGGACATTTTCAATCTTTTGATTTAAGAGAGTATGGCTTAAATTTATGACATTTACATTCATTTTCGCGCTTAAAGGTATATTATGTGATCTTTTTCAGGAGACGCCCTCAATCCTCAAATTATTTTTGGAAGCCGATTTTCTTGCAGATTTATATTTCTGATCATAAATATATTCCGAGTTACAGAGTGATACGATTCCTAATTACCTCAAAATTATGGTTTTAGAGTGAATTTAGAGTGAAAATATCAGAAATGTAAATCTGCAAGAAAATCTGCTTTAATTTGTTTTCTTCTCGAGGATTGATGGCGTTCCCTGGAAAAGATGGCATAATGTACCTTTAAGTGAGCAAGCCCGAAAATAGAAATGCGTGAATATATTCATTTTTGTATGTAGGTCTATGAAGGAAGCTCAAAATTGCGAGAACAAAAATAAGTAAAATTGTTCAAAATAAGTCAAGTGTGAAAAATTACACCCACAAAAATTTCCACTTTTACAGTATTCAATTTGTGTACATCTGTTGGTGTAGTACTGACAGACCGTGTGATGAGTTAAACAAATATAAATGCAGATAAATGTTCTTAAACGTGTTGGAAATAGACAGGAAGGAATCAAACAATTCATAGACAACACTCGCCTTTACTTTGCAACATTTTGGAGTAACCATAATCCGTCTGATCAGCGGGTGATAGATGGTCTGCAACAAAAAGAATGCTTGCAAAATAAAGTACACTGTCAAAACAGAATCCAAACTTGTTTTATGCATGTTTTTGGAAAAAACATGCATTTTCACCTGGGCCTTGAAAAACATTACATCAATTTCGTCAGAAACTCAAATGTGGCCCTTTTATTGCATAACATTTTGCTGGACAGCTTACGCAAACAAATGATCCTTAATATCACACCATGGTGGCAAAATTCGAGGCCACATTTGTACTTTTCAACAAAAAAACAGCGGTGCGATACTTTTTTCCAGGTGTATACATTAGGAAGATAACTATCCCTACTCTAAACATGGACCGCTAGATTACAATAATTTATGACTCCCTGTTGAAACATCCTAGCAACATTAAGAGAGAAAGTGAGTCCCTCCCCCCCCCCCCCCCCCCAACCAGTTGCAATCCATCTTTCACATGCTACAATGGATTATGGCTACTCCAAACAGGGATGGAAAAATGTTTTTATTTCCAGGGAATCGAGTCCAATTTACCACAATAGCTTACATATTTGTATGTACAAAGCATACATCCCTCCCATTTGCCAAAATGTCCCTCCAATTGCCAAAATGTCCCTCCAAATGCCAAAATTTCCCTCCAAATGCCAACATTTCCCTCCAGATCTCCAAATTTCCCTGGAATGAGCTTCCCATATTCCCTCCATGACTCCAAAAATGTAAATGTGTGTTGAGGAATTGTTTTAAAATTATTCCTTCTTGTGAGTTCAACTTTGTGAGTCTTTATGTGAAGAGGGTAATAAGTACTCGGATTAATTAGACTTCGTTTTATTTTATTATTCTATTATCATCAATCATAAATAGAAGAAAATACACTGTAAAATATCTTAACAATAACAAACAATGTTAACAAATTAGATAATTAGAAGCAAAATAGCCCATAATGCGGTCAGATACAGAATAACATAGAATTATGATGGCCTGCTGTTGTGCCACTATGGTTCAGGTCTGGCAATTTTATCTTATTCATAACTCCTTACAATTAAAACATAAGTGAATTAAAAAAAAAATCAAATTTGTACGGGTATGAGAATTACTTTGTAAAATGAGCGCTATAACAAGAAATATCAAAGTTAAATGAGGATTCTCTAAAAAAAGAGAAGTAATATATAAACAATGTTTATAATTATAAATAGAAAACTTGCAGGGTGCCCCTATTCCCCTGATCTGGACCAAACCAAAAGGAAGACGTTCTAAACGAGTCGGGTCATGGTATTATTGAACCTAAATGATCAGTTTGGGTAGGCTCAGATCAGATCAGGACATTATTCACTACATTATATTGTACAGGGTGTCTCAGAATGATCTATACCAAGGTAATACAATTTTTGTCGTTATGAACTTTATCGATATTGTCCAAACTGTTTTATATATACCTTGCGTAAACGCCCAGCTTTCTTAAGAATTTTAGATTTTGAGAATCGGTTATTTCTGATGGAAAATACATACTTTTTTGTAACGATAGTAGATTTCAAGTTTTTGTCGAAATGATCCATAATTAAAATCTATAAATTCACTAACCCTTTTAAACAATAAATTATTTCTGAAATGTTATTCGCATTGTTATTGCACACTCTTCTTATTTTAATTAACTTTTTGATAACAATTGATTGTTGTGTGCATAGAAAACAAAGCTTTAATTGAATATGGCAGGATTTGTTTAGCTTGAGTGGTTTAAACCTTCCTTTCTTTGGCGGGAGTTTTGAATATAACTTATGAGGTGCGGTGTTCTTTGTTTGAAATGCTGGTAGTGCTAAAGAGAATTGCTGTAAGATGAATTATGTGAGCCAAAATACTCTTTTCACCTGTCTCAGTCTGGTTAAACCATTAAAAAGTCAAATAAAAAGTAAACAATAGTTATGCTTTAAAAGCATACATTCACACACTATACACATATTTAAAGTTAGTATACTTTTAAAGTTATGCCTTAATTACCTAATAAAATATGTAGCAATAATTGACACAGGCTGTTATAAGTAGCAATAATGTTAATTGGCATACAACTAGTGCTATCTATTTGAAGAAAGCATGAATCAATAAAAATACTACTCTCGGTTCCAAATCAGCAAGAAAAATGATACAATTTTTATCTATCCACACACCAATGTAATCCAAGCATGTGTGTTAATTTAGCATATGCCCACGTCAGGCATACGATTCACACAGCGCAATGTTGTACCATGTGAGCTTTTTGTGCGCCCATGCTCTTCTGTATTAATACATTGTGTATAAGCAGGTTCACCAATTTGGAACTGATGAACTATAGAAGATACTAATTAGTTGATAATATTGAACTCAATCTCAAAAGTGGGATCCCTTTAACACAGTGGTTCTCAACCTTTTTGGCCCACGACCCCTTTTGACATTCTTGGTCAGTACCGTGACCCCCCCCCCCCAAAAAAAAAAATCTGATTTATTCTAACTGAAACTGCTTAGTTATATGATGCGAGCGTATAGCGAGCAGGAAATTTAGCATTTTTGAAAGTTTCTTTTAGGTTTTTCTAAGCCTTTTTAGAGCGAAATATTAAAATGGTTCCCCAAAAAGCTATATTTATTACCCCTTCATGACCCCCTGGAAAACCCCAAACAACCCCCATGGGGGTCATGACCCCCAGGTTGAGAACCCCTGCTTTAACACAACTCTATATAAACCAAAATCCTTATTACCCAAAGGATGCAACATACAAACATAATATATCAATGCAATATACATCATATTTTAATTTGATTTTAGACAGATTTCTAACATGAAAAAGGCAGAATTCAATCTGTATATTTATAAAACAATGATCTACTCTCCTGGCTGAATATCTAGTTTATGTCATAGTAGGGCAGTGATACAAACAACAAAGAAGCAGATTTCTATATATTGATATACAGCATGTATACTTGTTCCCATCTCAAGTATGAATGTGATATCAAGGCATATTCTAGTGAGCGTAGCCTACTATCAGACTCATGATTCTAATAGTTAGCTTGTGTAATCACAGTAAGTCTGTTTGAAAATTGGCTTCTTCAAATTTTAATTTTAGCATTGTGGAGTACCATCAGCTTTATTTTCTTGCTTTTTTTACAAGCTTAGAATTGCCCCATACAAATAGAAGTTAAATACAGTTCAACAAAATGTGATTTGTTTCTACTATAAACAACAACAAAATTCACAGAGCTGATCTCATGTTAAAAGAAAAGTAAAAGATACCGCATTTTGCATAGCATTTTATAATTCAAAACAAAAATGCAATTCGCATAGCCGTTTGTCAGGTTTCTTCTGAGACAAACTTGATGGTTTTTTGGACTTATAAACAAACTTTGAAATGTGTTTGTTAATGAAAAGTTTTTCACTGAAATATGCAATGATGTCACAGTTGTTGTTCAGATGAATGAAGTATAATAAATGATATCCATACATCATATGGCTCCTCAGTCCTCACAACTCATTTATAAAGGAAAACTAGGGCAAGAATATGCTAGATACAGGGAACCATGTTTGATCAAAATAGCTCCATTTTACCTGAGTATTTACCTTTCCATTATATCGAAGAAATTGCACTGCATAGTTATGAATTTAAAGGCAATCTCTATACGGATTAAATATGTTAAAATATAATTAATATCTTGCTGTACATGTAACATTTCCAAAGAAAAAAATATCATATCTGAGAGGCACAGGCACCCCTTGGGTCAGGGTAACACACTTGCCCTGCGGTCATGCAAGTATATTGAAGTAATCAGAAGTATTATGCTTATGTCTCAATCAACATATTTCACACAAATAAAAAGTAACAGGCAGTTAGTTCCTAAATCCTAGATAACAACTTGCTGTAAAGCGACAGGAAAAATCCCTGTTCTGCAGGAAAAATGGACCTCTCATAAGGGGTAGGTAGGTCGGGTGCTTTTTGTTGTACTAAAAAATTATGCATGTACATTTTGGTGGATTTCAAACAATTTTTTTTAATTTTTTTAAATATCCAAAATTGGTAAAACATTTCAAAATTTTCAGAAAAATAATGAAAATGTTCAACAACATTTTGTTAAAAGAAAATTGTTGTTGTTGAAAATTCAAAAATAAAATAAAATGGGTCGGTCAGGGCCCTGTAGAACAGGGGTTGAGTTTTTTTGTCGCCTAAGCAAGTGAGTTTAATCAAGCACCTCAACGAGTCTAGTACACACTGACATGGCTGTCTCAAGGAAGTCTGGTTTACTTCAGAGTTAATGCTTTATTGGCGGTATCATCAGAGGTTTGCTACTGGAGCATGGCTGATATTCCCTCGTACCAAGCTTTTTCTCTGATGCTTTCAGTCTCTTCACCATATTAGTCTTTCTGTAATCCACTTTGTTAGATTTGGTACAGTTGATGATTGTAAATACCTTGTCAACACAGATTCTGATCTCACCAAGGTAAAACACGTCTGGATTCTGAAAAAAATTATAAAAACAAATAAATGACACAACAGTAGTTTGATTCATTGTCACTTGGACAATTTATGAACGTATGAATGCCTGGCTGTAAAAACACAAGCAACTAAAATTGCACACAATAACTTGATGCTTGTTGTGTCCAAGAGAGTCATAATGGATGCATGTCACATATCCTCCCGGTCAGTGTTCAACACATGAAGACACATATTGATTAATTCAATATGCAAGCATAAAAACTCACATAATAACGTTGACCAATCAGAGATGAGAGGTCAAGCCTGTGCAATGTGCACCACATACAGGGTGTCCCAAAAGTGTTGATGCCTATTTAAAACTTTATCTCTCCTAACATAATTCGCAGTATCAAACTGAAAAAAATATTCAGTTCAAACTTGTTGATACAAAACACACGCTGAAAGGTTTGGTCAAAGGTCACATAACTCATGATACCATACAATTGTTCAACTTGCCGGATGCACAGTCAGTGTACAGCAACTGTAAGCAAGTGCAATTTGTTTCTCACATTCCATTCATGTAGATTTGTGCAAAATGGCTGTCACTTATTACATTTTGTGCAAAACATTAATAATGTTCATATCAGGTATTATTTCGATCTCAAATTAAAAAGAAACACTAAAGAAAATCTTGTTTCTCTTCACGACCTGTCTTCCTCTTTGACTTGTTTTGAGTAGTCACCTCATGTGACATGCTTTCATTGTGACATGCTTTCATTGAGCTATACAGGCATTTTATAGTTTGCAATCATTTGAATAAAAACAAGAAAATGTATCAAATATCATTTGATCCTGAATCACCAATCCTGCAACTGTCCACAATTCAGGTAAAGTATGCTCAGATAAATGCTTAAGCACAATTTATGGTAATATACACTCGTCAAAAGAAGTTCCTGGACACTCATTGAAGTTCAAATATTTCACATAAATATTTAATATAAATTAAACAATTGCATGTCAAAATAAGCAGACAATAATTCTCTATCATGTCTGTATGAAATTAAGATGTACGCATTCATGCATGGATGAGCACATTCATTAAGCAATGGTAAGGTGCGTAAAAGGAAATTGCAAGAAATGAGCATTTACAGTCATTTGAATGGAGGGATTATCCACTTTTTTGCAATCTTCTTGCCATTGTCAAGTGAATGGGATCTGCCATGCATGAGTGATCATGTCTAAATTCCATGTTAAGCTGTTAGAGGATTACTTTCTGCTTATTTTGATATACAATTATATATATATAATCATATATATAATTATATATATTCTATTAAATATTAATTTAATTTAAGTGTCCAAGAACTTCTTTTGCCGAGTGTATATGCACGACTTGCATAGAATTTTCATTCAATTGTTTATCCGATCAATCTGTGCAAAGATACAAGCCTGAAGTTTGAATGAAATCATACATAACAGGGCACAGGACAACATAGACAGTTTGGAAAATCATCTTTCCTTGATTCTATTGAGTACATCTATTGAGTACAGCTACACCACATGCTGTAAGAAATGTGATATGTGACTGATATTTGAGCCTTCTTACCTACCCTAGTACAGCTTGATCTCCTTGATGCAATGACTGAGTTGCCAAGAGCTGTTCTAAATCAAAAGTGTGATGCACTATTACAGACAACCCCTTAAAGCGATCGGATCATGTCTGTTCAAGTTTACCATGACTCAAAAGCACACTTCAATTTTATTGGTACATCTTTACATTTTATTATTTCTTTACTATGGGGCAATATGATGATTAAGATGTTACCTACTTATATTGATACATTTATTTGTTTAGGTGTGGCACAAATTTATGAACAATCAGTGAATTGTTTTTTACTTTCAGCACATTTCAAATGATAAACCCCATACCACCAGGATTGGATTAAGTCACTCAATCGATCAAACTATAATTGTTTACAAAATAGTCCGTAATTTAAAATGAACCATTTTTAAAATATAAAATTCATAGATTGATTATTTTAAAATCTTATTTCAGACCCCCCCCCCCCCCCCCCATATATTAGTTTTCAATCAAAGGAATTCATATATATATATATATAGAGTATAGAGAGTATGCAATGCTACGTCACTATGTCCTCATTTGAACTGAGCCTCCAAGATGGCGTACACGGGACAATATGATTTGGTCAGTTCAGAGTACATGGAGCGGGAAATTCAATTGTCAATCCGAATACGTGACTAGCCTATACCTCCATAATGGCTGCCCGATCCATTGTTATACCGTTCCGGTTGGTTCATTGCATACACTCTATATAGGTAATATAATCACAAGCACTTTGACCAATAGAAATCATATTTATCACCAAATAAATGCAACTTACTGGTATAAATCATTCTGGAACTCCCAGTAGTTTGGGCTGTATAAACTTGTTAACTAACTTAAGGGTACTGCTTCACGATAGAATTTGTCCGCCAATTGTTTTTATATTCACTGTGAACAAAGTTTAAACAGTGTTTCTGCAGGTTGTTCGTGAATGGCCCGAGTTTTAAGTCTGATTTCAATGGGGATTTTAATTGTGCAAAACGAGTAAATAAAAGTAGCATTTCACAGACCTAGCAATCGAAATGATTTTATTATTATAATCCTTTTTTCTTGGAGGTCTTCATTTGATAGGCCCTTCATTTGATAGGCCCTTAATTTGAATAAATGGAAGATTATGACATAATGGGAATCCCCCTGCCTGGCAGCCTCGCTCTCCGGCCCTGCCCCAATGAAATGACAAACGCTGTGTATATTAATACAAATTAGTTGGTTATGCTCCTCGGATCACAGACATGCCCCCTCCAAATTGAAGACCCTCATTGTCATTACAAAGCGACCTTTTTCTTTCATATTGATTTCAGGCATACTGGTCGTATATATTTAAGGTCCTCCTAGTAAATCACCACAGCAGTGGTCTTTGTTAATCTGATAAGAACTCCTTCATGAATATGCTCATCCTTCAAACCTAATGACAGGTTGCTATCTACGAATATTGTATCAGGTTGCTATCTACTGAAGACAGTGATGGAAATATATTTCATGATTTTTGAAGTCATACTATTAAGGCCTGCTCTTGAAGCTTTATCTATATGATTCCCATTGTGTTGTTCTTCACCTAGGACATTTAGTTCCTTGTTTTAATCGTAGTAATCCATTCACTGTAATTATCAAGAAAAATTGATCATGGGGTCCATGCTGTAATAAACGTACGCCTCACGTGTTCAAATAGCGGCACAGTACAGAACCCGTGTGTTGATCGGCGCGCATTGTTTAGCATACACTTGCGCATGGGTGGCACGTGAGTCGCACTCTTTTAATTTTTGCGCGTCACTATCATGGTGCAGTACCCTTAAAATCATATTTACATTACCTCTAAAGGTACATAACACTCCAATTGTGGCGTTGCTTTCAAGACTTCACTCAAACTATTCACAATGTTATCATATTGATACTGTTTATCTGATGATGGGATTATGCCTTTAGCTTCCAGCCTCCTATAAATCAATGACAAAAACATTAAATGAACAATTATTTTAGTTTACATGATGGCCAGTATATCTTGAGAGTATACCGAGGGCTCAGAGCAATAATATCTTAACTACAATTTTGACAAAAATGAGGTTTTGGTATGAAAATGAAGCTGCATACAACACCATCTTTAAACACATTCAGTCAGGGACTGATTGTGTATTGTGTGAATATATACCATGCTGGAGTTGATTTTATTTCTCAAATAGATGGTGTTGTTAGGCTATATTAAAAGTATCTGTTGTCTCAAAGCTCTTCAGTTTTTCAAAACCTAATGCGGAATGCATTTGTTTTTTGTTTTTGTTTTTTTAAATATAAAAATTGAAATCCTTGTAAAAGTGACCTTTTGTATTTAAAATGATGTGATCAATCAAAATCTGACAAATCTGAAATTTTGGAATTTTTTTTATTTAAAAGAAACAAAAAAACAAAAACTTTTTCTTCTTCTTCTAACGCGCATCAATTAACTAACGCGCGTAGGAGCTTTGAGACAAATGATTTTTGTAATATAGCCTTAGCTTCATTTTCATACCAATTTTGCCGAAATTGAGAGTTAGGATATTGTTACTCTGAGCCCTCGATATCTAAAAAGGGAGTAGGGTCTCTCTGATCACATTTTGGAGAACAAATGATACCTATGGAAAAGTCCATGAGAATGAGAATTCACTTGAGAGGATGGTATTTTTACTTATAACATACATTACTTGTGCCTGTGCCCATGTTTGATTTTGATTGCACTACAACTTACTTTGAAATACTGATGGTATCTCTGAGAGCAAGTGCCTTGCTGAAATAGTTATGTTGGCTGTTTAAGGCAGGTAAAGTTGCACCACACGTTCCATGCTTGTCCCATTCATGTGACCTGTACAAAGATAAGAACAATGTCAAACATGTTTAATTTAATACAATTAATATAATTATCAATTATGCTTGCTGCTAGAGAAGCGGGAGAAATATATGGGTATTTGAATCATAAGCTTTAAATAGATGCATTTCTAACGCTTCAATACAAATTGTCCTTGTTAGCTCAGTTGGTAGATCACCTGTCTAGAGATCAGGAGATCCCAGTTTCAAATCGGGTCAAAGAAATTAATTTGTAATTTCTCGACAATCACCAGGGCTGGAAAAAATGTATATTTCCCGGGAAGCAAACAAAATTATTTCCCTCCAAACACCCAAATTTCCCTCCAAATACCCAAATTTCCATCCAAATGCCCAAATTGAAAGAAGGTTCCAACCTAATTTACTCATCTCTTTTTTATAATGAGGAAACAGCAATTAGCTACTGCACTGATAAATAAACTCTTTGTCTGATCTTGTTTGGTAAGTTTTATAAGCATTGGAAACATAGAAATCCGCTTTAAAGACATAACCACGTCAACTCTCTGCTGGAAATATCAGCCAGGGAGGTTGAGCCATAAATTCATGTAATAATGAGCTAGATGACACAATAGCCATTATTAAAATTAGGAGAATTGAATGACAGGCCCTGTTACTTTGAACAAATTCAACCTTGACTTGCCTTGTCCTAACAACCTTGATTGTTTTTACCATATGTGGTTCGCTAGTGGGGAACTAAGAGGATGTGGTCACACCTTAAAGTATTTTAATACTTAAAGCTGGCCTACCACTTTAGCAGTTCGCCACTGAGGAACTGGACATACACCTGTTCACTTGATGACAGACAGCACAGATTTAACATGGAGAAATTGTAACCTTGGTAAATTCCCAAAATAATTGGAAGTGGTTGGCAACCCAGAGTGGTAGCCTGCCTTTAAACAGATTTCTGTTACCCTGATCATTATTCAATCTTTTAAAACTAACTCTAAGGGATCATCCTATTATGAATTGGGATGAAAAGGTGGGATTAATGTGTGTTGTGTTATTCAATTTATCTTGTATATGCTCATTATTTTCAAAAGTGATTACACAAATACAAAGACAAGCCCTACCTGGGCCTGATGGAGATCACACCACCTAAAGCTATAATCAGTTCAATCATATCTCAATCATTTAGAATGATTCCAACGTGTCTTATGCGATCGCTGCATAACCACAACAGCCGCGTAGGCAATGTTATGGAAAGCAGGGCGACATTACAAAGAAGACGAGAGTGACACTTTGGATCAAGATATTATTGAAATTATTATAGTATACACTGCATATTTCCACACCCCATAAACACCAACAGTTCAATTACCATAGGCTTGTTTCTGCTTTTTTCACCAACACGTTTGGCCAATGTAGTAACATTATACTCTCAAGATCCTGAAAGTATAATCAAATCAGCAAAATAAAACGTTAACAAATAAATCAGGAATGTGAATATTAATTACCAGTACAAGAGTATTTACCTAGAATAGCTAATTAATTGATGGTTCAGTGTGTGTGTCATTCTTTTAAGATACCCCATTGAAAATGTTGGGAGGTGATGCCAGCATGTATTATGATTTGTGCGCATTACTCCGATGCAACAGTGTATGCATTTGTGCTGTGGCGCAGAAAGTGCTGTACCTATCACTTATTTACGTGTTGACTAGCCTCCCAACTTGTGATGATACAGAGTAATCGTTCTTTGCACGGATCCGCATATATGCGAGGAGGGCCTCAAAACGCATTAAATGGGACTATACCATAACATTATCAACTATAGTCTATTTGTCCATCACGAGACAGTGACCGTAGTAATGTAACTGCGTCATTTACTAATTACAGTATATAAACATGCGCGCCTTGTCGAAGCACTGGCGTACACACTCACACGTAGAAAGGCGGAAGACACATACATGTTGCGCCTGAATAGTCACTGTCCGGAGGAAGGAAAATAGAGTATGGTTCAATTCTCTTCACAATATGACTGGTCATGCAGTGACACGTTGTGGAAGGATGCAACACTTTCATTCAATCTGCTCTCCTCACAAATGGTGGATCCATGCAAAGAGCAAATACCAAGAAGTTCTTCCACTACCAAATTAGGGACTGAACCATATTGAATTTCAGCATCCTTCATCACAAATAATCAATACATTTACATTTTAAGTGGTTGATGTCACATGACCATGAGTTGTTCATCCACATAAAATCATATGAAACCGAATTGAAATACTCAAAGGCTATTTTAATCATTATTAAACCCTGTGCCTGTATGTGTATTATTTTGCAATTGCCACACACATTTGTTCATTGGGCTATTTTGTTGAAAATTCTATGAAACATGGTGAGTTATTGAATTGCTTTCAAAGGATGAGCGGTAAACAAATTTGTTTCACTCAATATTATTTAATTAAATCAAACTACCTTCTTCTGTGGATAAATGCATCTAAATCACATTGGGAACATTGGAAGGTTAGTGTGTCATTAATGGGAGCAATAATCAACATAATCACAACTCATAGTGTAAAACAGACCATTTTCTGGTTTGCCCTACTTAAGGGAAGTGTCAACCCAAAATATATCAAATTTATCAAGCACTGTAACTTTTAAACTAATAATGTAATGTCCATAAAAATATACAATTTTTCAAATGAAATGAGTCAGAGAATCCATTTTTGGTATTAAATTTCCCCAAAAATAGTGATTTCTACATTTTTGCCCAAAAATCCCTTTTTTGGCGCCAACAATTTTCAGGCTAAAAAGCGAGTATACTATTATGAACAATCAAAATAAACTATCAGATTCAATTTATATTGTCACAATGTGAAGAAATTGGAAGAAAACTGAAATTTATTAAATGATCATAAGATTGGCCTTTGTGAAGAAAAAAATATCTGGAGGTCATTGACATCGAGAGAGCCTAAATAACAAACTCTGTAGAGCTTCAATCAGGTAACATTACGTAGTTAGTACTTGAAAACTTTATCTTTTTGGATCTCATAGAAAATCAAACCATAACATTTAATTTTTTAAAGAGTATAAACATTTATAGGATGATATGGTTTGCTATAGCCATACTTTTAAAAGGCCTTAGAATCATGCCCAGTAGTCCCATTATTTGTAGGCGATGAAAAACCCGGGGGGGGGGGGGGGGCACTCAACTTTTTTTGGGGTAGGTGTGCCGCCCAGGGTCTCAAAAAGGGGGCTAAAGAACTGAACTGAGTGGATTTTATGACGAAAAATAGGGTCTTAGGAACTGATTTTTTTCCAAAAAATAGGGGCTTTGGAACACAAAATTGGTGCTTTGGAACGCAAAATTTCGCGATTTTTGAATTTTCAATAAAAATGGGGACTTACTAGAACTGATGCAGGCTCAAAAGGGGGGTCATAAGAACTAGCAGCAGAGGGTGAAAAAGGGGGTCTTCAGCGCGGCACATACCTATACCCTTTTCAAATGTCAGTGCCCCCCCCCCCCCCCCCCCACCGGGTGAAAAACATTTCTATGGGCCTGACCGACCTGGATTTTTAGAAATTGGGGAATAAATTGTCCTGTAGTGTACAAATCAATAGCAACCCAAATTTTGGACTTTTCCGGGGGGAAAAGGCAAACATTTAAACAGATTCTGGGGAAATTTGTAATTTATTTAGGAAAGAAGAAAAAAAGAGGTCCCAATATTAGTAGAACAGGGGTTTTCCGTGTCGGCTGACGGGTATTTTTCGTTATTGAATGCTCAGAGTGTAAAACTGCAAACTATAGGTGGGGGTTGTTTTTAAGCATTGCAGTTGGAAAAACTTGTTACACTGTGCAAAATATAGAGCAAATGAGAGACATCTTAAGAAATATTTGTGATCACAGAACAAATATTTGTTTAGCATAATAATCTGAGCAGATCCATACCCATGCATGACATCCATATTTGTATATATGAGTGCCCCACACCCCAGAATCATGATGCATGTTACAATGTTTCAAAAATAAAGTGTTATAGTCTGATTAATAGCACATACACAGCCAGTCCAGAATTCCACAAATTTCACTTATTGTACAGCTTCAGAATGCTGTAAATTTGACATCGTAAATAACCTGATTAATTACAGCACTGTAATTATTACCCAACTTGGTGTGTGTGTGTTTAATAGTAGATGATTGTCTAAGTCTGGGTGAGTGAGAGGTGTCCTACTGTGAAAGTGGTGTGTATCTGGTGTGTAGGGTAGAGCTCTGCCATATAAATCATCACTAAAATGGTCACTGTCAATGAGTGCTATTAATTCCTTATAGCACGAGGCAGCGTAGTCATACTAATCATTGAACGAACAAGTTCCCACTAGCGTATATATATGCAACTACTAGATATTATTACATATTTCCAAGATTATGCAGCATACAGCGCCAGTGTGTATACATTATGCAGCCTACCCTGCTTGAACTTGTTTACGCAGTACGCTATTCCGAAACTGTTCGTTCAATCATTAATTAGACTATTCTAGCAGTTATGTTAATGCAAAATGCATCTTGCACAATAAGGTTTATCGCGAATCGAAAAAAGCCATTGATTATCCTTTTCTGTTGTATTGTGGGATCGCAAAAGTGCAAAATCTGCCCTGTGCTGGATCCCACAATGCATCAGAAAAGGATAATCAATGGATTTTTTTCCCGATTGGCGATAAGGCTTATGACACAATACCTTTATTTCACTAAAATCAAAAGGCCAAGATTTATTGCAATATGATGGATCTGGATCAGTAGTACCACTGTCAGGCCTGTATAAAGAGAACAACAAACATAGAACAGAAAGAAATTATGATGGTACATGTACCTTGATTTCACCAAAGTCAAAAGGCCATGAATTGTTGCAATATGTTGGATAGGAGCCATCAAAGTTACCAGGCCTGAATATTTAATGAAAAAAAAAAAAGAAAAAAAAATTAAAAAATTACAAAATGCTTCTTCAATCTAATGCAGCGACGGGCTAGGTCTCCAAATATGATACAGCATACACTATGAGACCTCAGTATACAGCAAGAATATTAAAATGAATCTTTAAATAATGAAAATTCACTGATTGCACACATAAGTTGGTGAATGGTTCACTGTTGAGATTCATAATCTTATTGGAAGATTCTTAAACCCCTGTAAAACATTTAAGTGAGCATGGTATGGCTATAATCAAAACAAATAATTGTTGATCATAGCGTCACGATTCTATCAGGGTCCCATGCTTCTGCTGCGTATCGTGACGGCTGGCGCGCCTGTTATTTTGGAACGCAGTACATCGAAAGACCACATTCAACCTATGGATGGATGCGAGCATTCAAATCATGATGCTATGATCAACAATTATTTGTTTTGATTATAGTAATCTAATGCTGCTCTGTCAATTTTAAAAGACAAACCCTGGTAGTGGGTGTTGCAAAAGATTGGGGAATTACAAGTGAAATATTTTAGCTGTTGCACCTATCTCGTGACAGAAATAATACTCAAGAGGAAGTATTCCAGGTCATACTCATCTTCCGTATTCATTCACAACAGGAATTCAATCAGGAAATACAAACATTCTGAATTGCATTGAACACGAAACTATAGAATGTTTGCTTTTGGTGGTATAAACCCACCTATAGCATACAATAAGATTAGATAGAGAGCTGTTTCTGATTTCATGAGAGATTCCCCAAAAGAGCACATCATTTAACATTAATTAATTAACCTCTATCATCAACTCAAATATATATTCATCAGGATATTATCAGGTCTAGTAGGTCAACAACAAAAATGCGCAAAGCACATTTGCATCATACGTGAGTCACACACCAACTCTGATACACTACTAGTGAGTCACAAACTATTTTAAATTAGGCCCTGACTATTAAGCATAATAAGCATGGCGCACTACCCGTTACTCCCTCTGTCCTGTCCAGTGGCGGTCCCAGCATCAACATTTTTGGGGAAGAATACAGTTGGGGGGGGGGGGGCAAAAATGTTGTTTTTTATATAAAAATTGCCTGAAATTTAATAGCTTAATTTGGTCTGAAATTAGCTTAATTTGGCCTGAAATTAGCTTAATTTGGTCTGAAATTAGACATTTCAGACCAATTATAAAGTATTTTAAGTAATTTTGATATTAAAAGTCAACATTTTCTATTGTTTGGGGGACAAAATGGGATGAGGATTGAGTTGACTAGGGGAAGGTGGGGGATACAGGTCATGTGTGGAGGGGGGGCAAAGGTCATCCCCCTAGTGCTGCCATTGGTCCCGTCATTACAATCATTCAAAATAATCAACATGATGAAGATTCTATGTAGGCTGGGGGTGGGATGTTACAAGTGTGTGGGATATGTGTTTGTTTCCATGGCAGTCCATGGGGATGATCAAGATACTTACCATAATCCATGTATAGTCCAGTCATTGACAGCCTGTGGTACTTGACAGGTATCCTACAATACAGAATAGAACACAAAGTGTTAGACATTGCAAAAACAAACGATGACATTAAAGGTATATTATGTGATCTTTCAAGGGAACGCCCTCAACATCGGAAAACAAATTGAAAGCAGATTTTCTTGCAGATTTACATTTCTGATCATAAATCGTACATACATTCCAAGTTACAGGGCGATACGATTCTTAATTACTTCAAAATCATGGTTTTAAAGTGAAAATAAACTGTCGGGATAACACGACAGATTGTATTTTCACTCTAAATCCATGATTTTGAGGTAATTAGGAATCGTATCGCTCTGTAACTTGGAATGTATGTACGATTTATGATCAGAAATGTAAATCTGCAAGAAAATCTACTTTCTAAAAAAAAATAATGAATAGAAGGCGCTCTCTGGAAAAGATCACATAATATGCCTTTAAGTCAGAAAGCACCATGCACTTCTGTCTGTACATATGAATGTCTTGCTTTTGGAATTAAACAATTTACACACTCACATTATTGCTGGCACCTAACCCAATATCATATGACTCACCACAATCAAAGAAAAATGGTGACCCTGGTGCTGAATTGCTGTACCTGACTAGATGGCATGCCGATATCACCTCTTAACTCAAGAGGTAACCCAAATATACCATGGGCTATATATATGGCCATGTGTTTTGAACTGTTGTTGGCTTTTTCACCTTTGAGACTGAGAGAGAAAGTGTTGTCTTAACATATAAATCAATCACATGATGCTGTATTCATCCAATGGCTTCAGAAGGTAAAATTGTGGGGTTTTCCTGTAGGCATGTGTTTGTAAAGTCACTCTGCCGTGATAGGTTTGCCAAAATAATTCCTCAATTGTTCCGATGTGATTATGAAGTCCCGGAATGTAGTACAAATTCTTGCTTATCACTTTCACTCTCTCATATTTCACATACATAACTTTAAACATCTCATTTGTCAAACTTCTAGTATTGACATTATACGATACAGTTATCTTTCATAATGCTCATCCCAATACTCTAATAATAAAGTCAAATTCTGTCATTTTGATCATTTCAGCAAAATTTACTGTGTGGGAGCCACAGCTCTACCCTGTCATTTTTACTTTAACAATCATAATTCTAGAAGTAATCATGGTATGTGCGATGGTAAGATATCATTTTAAAGCACTCATGAATAGCTTTTAAAACTTAATGTATTAATTAATGTATTGATGTATTTTGACCGTGTTAGATATCATGATGCAATCTAAACTTGAACTAAATGTTAAAATTGTGCGCAGATGTCACAGCGGCCGACCCTCCCTATCAGAGCAGCACTTCAGAACATGTGGCCATGTTACCATACTATATTTTCTTTAGTTCAGGTTGATTCAGATTGTACCGAGTACAAATATCAAATTGTCTCTCTAATTTTTTTTAAGAGCAGTGTTAATAACATTTCGACATTGCCGCTTGCGTGAGCTGAGGAAGTTAAACTTGGGTGGTCGGTTCAGTGGGTCTATTGTTTGCTCACTGCTTAGCCAGCCAATTGCTGCACGTTTACGTTTAGCACTGAGACTCCCAATTTGCCGGGCGACAGGCTGTAGCTCCACACATTCTAAATATTGTTCCATGATTTTGTTGAGATGGCGGTGTTTTTGCCAGCGATGGGGAATAAAAATTCCACCCTCCCCAAAGGAGGTTATTTGATGTATGCGCTTTTCACAATGGTTGGACTTACGGTTTGATTGGTTATTACCAAGTAACAATTACTTATTTGAAAATGTAACGATTGATATTAAATGTATGATTCATTCAAAGAGAACTTGTACACAAAGTTAGTTAATGCGAATTGGGCGCTTGCCACAAAGGAGTAAAAATATTGTTATAATTTTAACCTGTTCACTCTTAAATATAGAATATCGAATTGGTAATTGGTATGACTTAATTTATTCCCAAAGTAATTAATTATGATAAATGATGCGGGCTCAGCATCATAGTCAATGTGCAAAAACACACAGTAACATGAGTAACAAAAGACAAAACAAAAATAAATTAAACATTAACATTAAATAGGTAAGTTTTTAGCAATGATTTGAACTGTTCAAGAGTTTTGGCAGATTTAACATGATGTGGTAAATTTTTCCAAAGTTTAGCAGAAGCATCTTGAAAAGAACGGCGACCATATAAACTTATGGTTAGTTACCGTTAGTATTACACTCCCGTGTAATGTAAACATAATGTTGGTATATGTAAATTTTAAGTTAACACTTTCCACAAAATGTCATAATTGTTTTCAAAAATATCAAAATTATTGAATTTCATTACCATATTTGGAATCACCATGAGAAATGCATTGAAATAAGTATAAGCATGCCTAGTATTGGGTCAGTAATCATTGAGATAGACTTGGAAAATGTGAAAGGTTTCTGAAAAATCTGTTTTCTGTATCATATGGTAGAAATAATAGCAGTGTGGAAAGTGTTAAAAGAGGTGACGATTGGAAGTCTACCCATAGTAATAATGTTGTGATTCTGGTGACCATAGAATAGATGTTTGTTGTGACTATTTCAATTCAATTCTGGCAGATGTTTGTACACCTGTCAACTTTCTGTTGTCTGGTAATATAGTTCTGTCCTCAGGCTCTATTTCAGGGGGTCAAGTAGAGTTCAAGTAGATGAAATACTCTGCCTCCGTTGTATGTCAGAAATGTGTTCTAATTGGAATATGGTAGTAAGATATTCCTGCCCTCAGCCTCTATTTCAAGTCAAGTAATAATAAATAATAGACAGTTCTTATATAGCGCTTTCCACCGAAGTCCCAAAGCGTTTTTTTGGTTAATTATTATCACTGTCATTTTTTAATCATCAGAACCCTTTTGTCGCTACACTTAGGAGGAACGGCGCTCACCCTATCAGCACTGCTTGGATTATGATATGATATAACAGCTCCCCAAATATCACATGGGTCGACAAGGCAATCAAGACTAAGTACTTGCCCAGGGATACAAACACGTTGGTCGTAGAGTTTGGGTGGGTTTAAGTAAACTTTCTTCCCATTGTTGTGGTACCGGTATATCAGAAATGCATTCTAATAAGTTATGTGTGAAGAGTGAAATTAACCTCTTGAGTCCAAGTCCTTACTTCTTGAGTCCAAGTCCTTACTGTTCGAGTCCAAGTTCTTGATGTTTGAGTCCCGAGTCCTTATATGTCCTTGTCCTTCACCTCCGAGTCCGAGTCTGAGTCCTTCAAAAATGGGACATGAGACCATTCTTGGAACTCTATCAATGCAACCAAGGCAATAGACACTGATTTAGACATACAACACTATACCAGTCTGAAATACTTACATTATTGTCATTAGACAATGTACAAAAAGTCTGCGACCATGTCTGCGTAAAAGTCAGCAATTCCCAATCTTTAGTTGCTGCTTTGTTATCGGATGAACTGTATTTTCAAAATGATAAAAATTACATTATTATGGACATGTTATAGAGAACAGACACCTTAAATTAACATATTTAGAGCCTATCTCAACTCAACACCTGTTAGCCATCATCATTTTGAGCATGCATGCTCAGGATGCCTCATAGTCCAGTACAGGCTCAAGACCGTATTGTCAGATTTCTTGAAATAGTATGAATTTGTCAATTCATTCTATTACCTGACCCCCCCCCCCCCCCTCGAGAATTGTATGAAATTCCTGCTTTTTGCTGAAGAAAAATATGAATAGTTCCTGCTTGCGCAGAAACCGATAGGCTAGCCGCTAGCGGGACTACCGATCCGGGGGAAATATAAATTAAATGCAAATACTCGTAATTGCATTGCGATGAGAGAAAGAAATGTTGATCAAGTTTTGATAAACATGATGAAGGAATGAATCTATTAAAGAAAATATATGTTTAATTACATTTTTTTTACATTCCTATATATAATAAAATATTAAATGACCAATCTAGGTACTCTTTTTATCCGGTCACATGTTTGGATTTTATCGCCGTTGGCAAACATCTAGCCTCGAGGCATTCGAGTACACATGTACAAAATGGCTAGCATAGAAAGTGATCGTACATAAGTAAATATGTTTTTCCGACAATATTACGAAATCTTGGTATTCCGAGAATGTCAATAAATACTATGATCTTACTTCCTGGTTTAACAACATGGCGTGCAGCCGTTCAGACAATTCTATCAAATCTGACTATATGATTAAAAACTAATATAGGAGGTTGCGCCTGTACTGTTGTAGTCATACATTGTTTTTGGAGAGAGATTTGCCAGCCCAGCAGGCCCCAAAAATAAAACTATAATGAAAAAGATTGAGGAATAATTTGGTTCTCCATAGACAACCCAGCCAGGGCATGAATGATGTTTATCCTTGTAAAGTTGAGTGAAGCTTACAATAATCAAAACAAAAATCTGTCGATCATAGCGTATACGATTCCCCAGCGTCACATGAGACTGGTGCGTATCGTGCATAACAGCATAATTCGCGATGGCAAGGGCGCAGTAAAACCGGAAGATGTGGCGTACTTGTAAACAAAACAGTAATTGACCAATCACGGCCTTAATCAACAAGACCCCGCGCCGCATTGCGACTGTTTTGGAATGTACTGCATGTAAGGACACGCTCAACCTTTGTAATAATCGTGTGGTACAACAAATCATACTTATAGGTAAATTAATAATTGAACGAACATCACGAACGCAATATTTACAAAGACGAACGCGCCCGAAATTATCACACGAATGGTTGTACGTGCTTCACACAATGTACTCGATACGCTGCTTAGTTGTGTTCGTTCAATTATTAATTTACCTATAGTGTTATTTGTCATCAGTTGGTATTATTCATCATAGGGTATTTTGCATTTTCACCATCTGTCCCCATCCTAAATATGACTCCTTCTAAATATGATTTTTGTGGTGATTTTTGTATTGCTTACCAGAGCTCAAAAACACACTTCTTTGCGCTTGTTCTGATCTCTTTCTCTATATTGCCATTCGTTTAAAATGTTGTACAAATGCAACATTCCCTTGAAATGTAAGGTGAAATTCTAAGCCAATTCACGTCAACGGCACTAGCGATGTTCCGGGCGATGTTCAACTTGATATTATAAAAAGACTCGTTTTAGACATTCCCAGCTCGTAAGGGATGTGCGTAATAAATAAACGTTTGTTATTTTGCGATGGGGGACGAGACTAATTCTGGACTGCGTGTTGCATGATGGGATAGCAAGAAAGTCCGAAAACTAATTCTGCCGTGCCATTGCGTTACATAATGGCGGAGAATTCTGGTTAAATATGGAATAATTTAGCATTTTCATGTTTTAAAAAGTGGCTGAAAAGAAAGAAGGTGTGTGGCTAGTAGTAGTAGTGGTTTACATGAAAATCAACGGGAATGCTGTTTTGCTGTAATTCCCCCGTGTTATTGTAACGGGTCACCATTCACTTGTACAGCAAATCAAATTGACAGTTTCTAGTTATACAATTTCTCTATAAGGTTTGTCGCGAATAAAAAAACACCATTGATTATCCTTTTCTATTGCATTGTGGGATCGCAAAAGTGCAAAATCTGGCCCGTTCTGGATCCCACAATGCATCAGAAAAGGACAATCAATGGATATTTCCATTTGGCGATAAGGCTTATGGCCATACATTGGTTGGGGGAAAAACAAAACAAAACCAACGTATGGGTTTCCTGGAATGATCGCGAGCGCTCGGATGATGACGCTGTGAGTGTGATTGACAAATGTTTGTTATGATAATATAGGATGCCTACATTGAAGATTGATTGAAGATTTAAGGCTTTAGCTAAGGCATAGAGCCTATCCTTAGGCTATTTATTGAAATTTATTAAAAATCATGAAATACCTAACTATAGTCGTCGTCAGAATACTTCGGCACTTTTTAAAACCGCCAACGCACGCGTCTTGAATTATGAGCGTGTGGGCGGGGACATTCATGACCCATAGATACGATAGTCGATACGGTCGCGGCCAATCGGAGGGGCTGCGACGCGTCGGGCTGCGACGCGTCGAACTGCTCAAAGATAACGCTGTTGCGACGCTGTTCTACAACGCTCTTCCGTGTTTACGCTGTACGCTGTTGTCACAGAAAAAAGTGCCAAAGTATTCTGACGACGACTATAGTAGGCCTATAAACTAAAAATTAAAATAAGCTTATTAATTTAGGGCCTAAAAATAGTAAAATAAAAGGACTTACCCTGCTGAAACAGATGACAAGATGCTAGCAACAATAACGAAAATTACCAACTGCTTCATGTTGTGCTGATTAAATTGTCAGTAGACGTTTTACTGATAAATAGAACAATACAAGGACACTGCTGTTCTATCGCTGTCGAACAAAAGAATGTTGTCAAAGTCTCATGATCGATGATGTTTACAAAATGAATTTGCAAGACCACGTTGCTAATACCGAAATGCTTTCGTACAAATTTATTCGTGTGAGATGCCATCTAAATAATATGTATAACGGAGTCATCTAACAGCAAGTACCACTACGTGACTTCCGGTTTGGGCTGGTATTTAAATGTTGGCGGCAAACGTAAACTTGAATGGTGGGTGGGATATGGGGGGTTTATACGGAGGTTTAGGGGTTATAAGGTAAGCTTAGTTATAGGGGGTATGAGAGGGTGAGGGGAGGGGCTATTTATTTCCGTAGTTAACATTTGAATAGACATCTTATATATTTTGATCCCGGAGGATAAATTATATATAGGCCTATCGATCCATGGTCTGACAAAATGGACACTGTGTGGGGGTGTGTGTGTGACTGAGAGAGAACCCTCAATTATTTCAGATTTTTCAGCAGAATGCCCGGGTTTTTCACATACAATAGGAAAACTCTAAAGCCTACATAAATGCTTACACATGTTACTAAAACCCCTGAAATACTTCCTCTTTAAAGAAACCTATAATACTATCTTATATAATCATAGGGAGTGGTCAGAAATACTTTGGGGGTGGGGCGGGACTAGGCAAAATGGGGGGGGGGGGGGCGGGGAGGGGGGGCCAAAATAGTTTGAATTTTATCGAAAGGGGTAACCAAAAAGTGTTAGGTACTCCAACAGTTTGGCCAAATGGATAGAATAACGAAATCCCTGCGCGCTTTGCGCGAATTAGTTCAGTTATTCATTATTCAATTAAACAAGATGACTTCAGGAACGTTTTTCTGGACCGTCATTTTAGTTAAAAAACGAAAACCTGGCTTAAGAAACTTTTTCCAAGAACCTTAAAAATTCTTTACTAGGATTCCAAAAAAGGTTCTTCACTGGTTAAACAACCTTTTTTGGTTATTAAGCCAAGAAAATGGTTCATTGTAGAACCTTAAGTATAGTGAAGAACTTTTTTGGGAAACTAGTAAAGAACCTTAAGGTTCTTGAAAAAAATTTCTTTAGCTAAAACTAATTATGTAAAACCAAAAAGATTAATGTTGTTAACACTGTTTTCCACTCTTTTAAACTTTGTGATGAGCCCATGAAGAAAGTCCCTAGGCCTACCTAAATTTTGAAGGATTTTTATAGAACCTTTTCAAGTTCTTTATAGAACCTTAGGAGCTCTTAGGGTTCTACATACAGGACAGAAAAAGGTTCTAAGTGGAACCTTTTTTGTGTACTAGTTGACCTTGAAAAATTGTTATTTTTTACTTATACATAATTGTAAGTGTTGTCCTAGCTAATCTTGTGAATCCAGAAACATCTTTTTAACATTTTAACAACATATTTTCACGAATCTGACCATTAAAAGGTACGAGCTTCTATAGTAATATTCCTGGACAAAATTGATGTTTATAAACTCAAAGCGGTGCTAAGCACAGCACTCCGCGGTAACGCGGCAGACAGGGGGGATTTCTCCCCTTTTTCTAACCCACTTGGTACGATCTGGTGTGTACTTTTGACCGATATTTTATTGAAAAGCCATCACTTCATTTCTAATCAATATTGGCTTTTTATCAAAGTTATATTTTCAAGAAAATGGATGGTTAACAATCTTATGTTAAAAAACTGTTTCGTGATGGGTTAACGGCGAATGGATGGTTTTTTAAAAAATAAATTGTTATCCCACGTAGGCTATAGCAGACAAAATGAAGCTACGCTTTTGGTTCGTTATTTATTTATTTTCCCCATCATGATTTTGCATACTATTTTTACACGAATTAAGTTTCGATCCCCCGACTGACGCCTTGATTTTGGATAGAATAAAGTATAGGCCTATACAAATCTTTCAATTCCCCGAACCGGCCCGCCCCGAATTACTTTAGTGCTGGGTAACTTGTTTCCTGCAAATGATACGCGTGTAGCGCGCGATTTTTTTTCTATATATACTCAGTTATGGCTATAATTAATTTGGTTTGAAATGGGCTTTTAGGATGATATTTGGACATATGCGCGCGTAGCACGTGGAAATAAATTGTTCATTCATACTTTTTTTCATACTATTTGTATACGAATTTGGTTTTCCCTCGACTGACGCCTTGAAATTCGGGATAGAATAAAATGTACAAAACCGAATAAGTGTAATCCCCCACTCTCATCCGAATGACTTTAATGCTGGGTTACCTGCTTCTGAAAACATGCGAGCGTAGCGCGCGCATTTTTATTTCTATATTACTCAGTTATGGCTGTAATTAAATATTTTGGTTTGAAATGGGCTTTTGGAATGATATTTCTGGACATGTGCGCGGCGCGTAAGACACGAAAATAATGTTCATACTTTTTTCATACCAGATGTATTTGTATACATATTTGGTTTCGATTCCCTCGACTGACGCCTCGAAATTGGAAAGAGCAAAGTATATAAAACCCTTTAATTCTCCCGAATAGGTGTATTTCCCCGAATGATAGTCAATGGTGCGGCTCCTTTGGACACGCCACTGCTCATGTCATGTCTATCTGTCAATCTCTGTAGGTTAAGGGCCCCCCTCCAAGCTTTTGGATTATCAGCCAGCATCCCCCCTCCCCCCCCCCCCCCACCCCCATTTGGACTTGCATCCCAAGAGTGGGGGTGCAGGCTAGGCCTTTTATCTACCGATTGACTTCACAGCATTTGCCCGATTATCTGTTCGTAAAACATGTTCGTTAAAAAAACTATTTACATGAATCGTGTCAGTAATTTAGTGATATTCATGGACATAAATGCGTGAATAGCTCGCGAAAATTTGCTATTTGTATTAAAGGGACACTAAGAGATGTGTTGGAGGCAGCGCCCTCAATTATGATAAAAACTGAGATTAGTTTATTTTTATAATTGTATTACATGTAGGCCTATGAACTTACACCTATAAGGATTAAGAAAAATCAGCTCTCTTTGTACAAGAAAACGTCGATTCAAAAAATGCTGGTCCCGCGGGACCAGCATTTTACGTCCGACAGTATCCTCGTGCAGTACGCGTGATACATAACGCGAACCATATTTGCATAGAGGGCGTTTTTCAATAAATAGCGATGATATTGTTTTAATCTAGTTTTGCTGTGTTTTTTGTTAGTAGAAACAACAATAATGGCGATTTTTAATGTTCATCTTGAATTCTGAAGTAAATTTTTAAACATTTAAACTTTTCAACACCACTTAATGTCCCTTTAATATTATACTCGCGGACGCCGGACGGAAGGATGCTATTTGTCAAAAGTTTGCAACAACAGTGAGGGCGGGCGATATGCTGCTCGGTTTTTTCAGACGATGCCGGACATGGACACGAAATTACGAGGTTACGTGAAAAAATCATTCGAAAAATGAAACTGACACTGGCGTTGCAGTTGGTTATTCATCTCCATTTAGTTATCCAACTCCAGCGGTTTTAGGATGAAATAATTTAGTGCCAAAATCGATTTTTATATTAACACAACGGAGATTCAACTTTTACGGCCATTCGTGTCTGCTAAGGGGTGGTTTTTTGGGGGGGTTAAATTGTTATTACTTTTATGTCGGGGAGTTGACTCCTTCGGTTATTCGTTTTGTTTGGTCATGTATCATCTATTTATCACATCATCAGCTCTACCATTACTCACCTTCTTCAGCTTCAAATGATATTGGCTCCTCTATTTTTCTTTCCTTTCCTCTTTTCTTTTCCTTTTCTTTCCCATTTTTAAAGTTCTTTCTTTTTCCCATTCTTTCTTTCTTTTTCCCCATCTTTCTTTAGGGGAGGGGGGGGGGGGGGGTTTGCCAAGCCCCCTGCCGGTGATAACCTGTTTTTCATTTTCAGCAAATTTCAATTGATAAAGCTTACACCAAACTTCAGAACGGCTACTTAAGAAAGTATGATATAAATCACTCTAAGCAGACCAATTCCTTCGCCCCATTTGATTGCTTCATAAAACATCAACAACAGTTGATATCTATTTATTTTGATATTTGCTCGTTCGTCTGGTATCCATGTAAGCACAGTCCCTGTAGCCTAGTGGAGTAACCAATCGCCGCGATAGCGAGAGGGACCGGGTTCGAGGCTGTGTATTTTTAAGGTCTTTGTTAATTTAATTCTCGCCAGTTTGTCCGAGTCTATATATTATTTATTTATTTTGTAGTGAAAATCAAATGAGGACACACAAAATTACCTGTATATCATTTAAAATGAGCTTTGTGCCGAACATGGTCAATTATGTTATGAGTTTCACTTGAAATTTACAAATTCTTTAAAAGAGTCCATATTTTTTGTCAGAAACGTCAGATTTTTGAAATTTCAAAATTCCTCAGAAAGCTAAATGTATGTAGATGTTAAAACCATAAGCACTTACTTTGACTGCTAACAATGGTATTCATGGCTAAATAAATACACATTTCCCAGTATAAATCATTCTGGGACACCCTGTATAACAAATAGAGAAAATACTCATGTTATTTCAATGGTATCCCCCCCCCCCCCCCCCCCCCCGGCCCCTCCTCCAAACAAATCATTGGACACCAGTGGCGGCATCAGCCTCATAATTTTTGGGGGGCATTTTGGGGGGCAAGGTTTTTTAGAGGGGGCAAAAACAAAAAATGTGCGCGCTACGCTTAAATGGTCAAATTTGGTCTAATACTAACTAATGTGGTATGAAAATGCGCGAAAAATTTAGCTGTTTTATGCTAAAATTGACAAAATTTGGTCTAATTTAACCTAATTAAGTAAGAAAATGTGCGCGCAGCGGGAAAAAAATTGCCTTTTTATGCTTAAACTTTATATTTTTTTCTTATTTAAAAAAATTAGAAAAATGTTGGGGGGGGGGGCAAACTGGGGGAGCAAGAATTTTTGCCCCCCCTCCTGTGGTTTTGCCACTGTTGGACACAGACCGAAAGAGCTTTTTCTTTTGAACTGTGAGGGGCAAATATATTTATTTTATATAGTATCAAACTAAGTTTGAGTAGGGTAGGGCTGGAGGAGCTACAATACATACAATTGTTACCAAGTGGAGTGAGTATTATTAAGTACGACTCCGGTTTGGAACCGGGGTTTGGAAGGCTGTTGATTCCCAGTATCATGCCCTGTCCGCGATTCTTTTTCTTCATATACATGATCCTAGTGAAACTAGTTGATTTGTTCAAAAATTCATTTTATTCAGCGAATTTTGCTTTATTCAGTATTATATAAAATGGAATAAATTGAATTTCACTAGGGTCATGTTCGAAGACAAAAAATTGCGCCCTGTCCTGGCTGCGTATTTTCTTTATGCAACTATAATGGGATGCATAGACGACAGATGATGTACACATAGATGGTATTGCTGTACGGAATAAAGCGTAGTAACACAATGGGATGCATCCCGTTATGGTTGCAGAAAGAAATTAAGCGTCCTGGCTTTGAGTGATTACGTAGGAAAGCAGTACAAAAGGCACAAAACCTCAATTTTATAGAAATCTGTGCACTTCCATACTAAATAACTGAGTGTTGATCCCATAAACACGCACTACTGTCAGATGCCTCTTTTTATGCAGACAAAATACACTGAGCCAAAAAAGAAACTTATAAAATTTTACCAGATCACCAAATAAAATTCTGTGCATGAAAATGTACCAAATTTAGATACAATATTACAGCAATGTATTGCTTCAAATGGAAGTCAATAACCAATTGTTTGCTTCAATGACACAAGAGAAATCGGCACTGACTCAGACAACGTCTGGCATCACAGATCACAGCAAACAATTTCAGCAACATCAAGTTAAAAACATTTCATAGAGTCAAAACAAACTCATATCCAAACAAACAAGAGGACATTGACATTGACATTGACGTTTTACCATGGTGTGCCCGTTCGCCAGACCTCTCCCCAATCGAACATTTATGGGATGAGCTTGGACGACATGTATCAAGAAGAGACAATCCACCTGTCAATAGACAAACACCTATTGCAGCACTACAGGAAGATTGGAACAATGTTCCCCAGGCTACCATCAGGAACTTGATTGGAAGCATGAGAAGGATATGCACAGCTTGCCTGCAAGCTGGAGGTACAGCTTGCCTGCAAGCTGGAGGTGGACATACCCGTTATTAATTACTTCATTGCTTGTTTGGATGAGTTTGTTTTGACTCTATGAAATGTTTTTAACTTTATGTTGCTGAAATTGTTTGCTGTGACCTGTGATGCAAGACGTTGTCTGACTCAGTGCAGATTTCTCTTGTGTCATTGAAGCAAACAATTGGTTATTGACTGCCATTTGAAGCAATACATTGCAGTAATATTGTATCCAAATTTGGTATATTTTCATGCCCAGAATTTTATTTGGTGATCTGTTAAAATTTTATAAGTTTCTTTTTTGGCTCAGTGTAGTTTATAATAACATGGAGGACATCCATTAAAGGTTTAAAACTCAAATGTAACACATGCCTCTTTCTAGTGCAAGATATTCCAGATCGTTTGGGTAACCAAGTGCAAAATGGTATATTGTTTGTTGTCACTATTTTAATACTATGAACGTATGCACATTTGGAATCAACAAGGCATCCAATCTGCTTTTAGAAAATTTGATTTGAAAAGTCAATTTACAGTCTTATGCATCAGATGCCACAAGTTCCGTCTAGATAGCTGGTAATAAGAAGTCATTAACCTTTGACTGGCTTATACTTCATTTCTCTCTGATTAAGATGGCCTTTAAAAATGGACCTCTCAGGTAGGGTAAGTCAGGCGTTTTTTCCTCAATGTCATCATGACAATTTTGGTGAATTTTCAACAATTTCAAAAATGATCCATATACCAGCCCCACCCCCCCCCCCTTTCCATCACCTAAATGACAAGTAGTATCTTATTGCTTAGCAGGGAGAGTAGTTGCCTTGATACCAAGCTTAAAAGCTTGGTATAAATCCCCCATAGGCACCTTTAACACTACATCACACCAATAAAAATCAACAACGATAAGTTTTAAGAACATTTTCCATATTTTATTTGACAAGTGGAAAAGCCATGATAGATAGCAATAAATACAGATTTTGTTGAACAAAAACAAAATAAAATTAATAAATAAAATCCAATATCTATACTTCTTCAAAATGACTCTTGAAGTCATACTGAATATAAATAATATAGACAAATATTACAAAATCAACTAACTATAGCTGAAAATTATATAAAGGACTTAACCTATGTGGGACCATATCATGTTTATTCAGCAATATCCTCATTTAGGTCAGGTCTGATCTGGAATAAAGCACGAGGCAGCTTTGATTTACATGTAAATTAAATGCAAAATAATTGCTGCCTTGCCTTTTACTCACCTAATGATTTATTTGCTTGAAGCATGAGATGGTCAACATGGTTAGGTAAAATCTTAAAATGTGCGGCCTATTTTCATAAATGTTTAATATTAATAAATAAACAATCCACAGGAATATATCCTGTGCCTTTTTAAAAGATATTTTATTTACAAATATGGTATGGTACTTTAGGAGGATGGACCATATCTCATACAGTGGCACAGTTTCTACAAGTAGTAGAAATTTATTGCATGTGCTCTCTGTTATAATCACTATTTTGAATATGTTAAACGTGACTCATCACCAAGATGCAAAGTTCATCACTACATTGTTATGAATACCTTATTCTGAACTATGCCCCACATACATGAGAATATCCTGGTGGATGACTATAAGGGTAAAAGCACAGATAGGCAAATTTTGTGTACAAATTCTACCACATGAGTACGACTAGGATCAGAAATGCTACGGTTAATTTACCTACTTTTTTCTACACCAAATTCTGAAAAAAATCGGACAAAATGCATATTTGTGCTGCTATAGTAGTTATTTTACATGAATTATAAAGGACGTCAAGTTGTAAGATTCTCTACTTCACAAACTGCAAAATTGTTCAGAATGCTTTAAAACTTTCCAAATTGGTTTTCATACACTATATTATATAATACTTGCTAATTAAGTATAAGTCTACATTGATAATGACCCCTTTTCTCCGAACACGTGATGCCATTATTCATAACGGCATAAATATAAACAATGTAAACAATGCCATCAACAGTGGCGAAATCTTAAGTTAGAAAAATGGGGCTACATGGATCTCTCGTCATGATTACAGAGCTAGGATTAATTGGCACAACATCAAAATACGGCTGCGTGCTGAAACTTTTACATTTTATTTAAAAAAAAATTGATGTACAGGTTTCATTTCACTTGAAAGGATGAGCATCAAAATGTGTGTTTACATTTCTATTAACATACATGTACATGCTTTGTTTAAAACCATAAAATTAATTAGAGACAAAAGCAAAAAAAAATGTACTTAAACTTTGCTTTTCTTTCTAAATCAGAATAAATGACCAACGGTATCTGCTGTCTGTTTCTCAAAAAGGAATACCCTAAAAGTGGTTACTTTCACTTTATTTGTATTTTTTTGCCCATTTGAAATAATTTCAGCGTATTAATTAAATTAAGTTGTAATTTTGTGACACTTACAATTTTGGAGCAAATTATGGGTGCTAACAAGTTTTGTGGATACTTAAATTTTATTTGGATACCATGATTTCTTATTCATAAAAAAAATTGTTGAATACCATTCCAAAATATAACATACATGTACCATCTCTACAGAACCTAGCTCTGAAAAACCCAATGGGCCACTGATAAAATAAGTACATTTTCAAATATTTGCAGCACAACTTTTTGTTAAAATTACTCATAAAGGTTTGTTTAATCAAATCAAAATCATGCACATTAATTTAGAGGTAGATATTTTCTCAATAATAAATGTGTTTGTGTGCAACGATTATACCTCAACCAATGGTGCTTTATATCAGAATTTGAAAACACAAAAATTGCGTGCGTAATACATTCAATCAAATTGTATTGCTGTACAGGGAAAGAAATTTAAAAAAAAGTTATCATTGTACACATAGAAACAATCCCAAGTCGGAAAATTCTGTAGCTGATTCCCTTTAAGATATTCTTTATTGTCTAGCATCTATCACTGGTAAATTGACTGATTACACCAAACAATGTACACACTTTTTTCAATTTGTCTGCATGAGTGCGCCGTGGGGTGGGGAAATGACACTTGCAAAGTCGCTTGAAAAAACCACAATGGAACATTATTGTTGACATTTATGGTTTCCATGGTGACTGTACAAATAAGTGTTGATACATTCAGAAAAAAAAGATATTTACATCAGATAGATGCTGCTTGTGCCGACACCGCACATCTTTTAACATTACACGATCATTATGTCCTTTTTATACAGCTGCATTGATTAAACTAATCATATGTCAAATTGCATTAGTTTATATAGTACAGTTGTGATATCATGAAGACATAAGTACATATATAATCAAAACAATGCACCCATCCACTGGAATAAATCCAAAAGAAATGCAAAGTTTAGTCAATAATATGTTTCCAAAAGCATTTTTACAGCATTCAAACCTACAATAGTAATTATGCTAGTCTATACTACACTATGTTATTTATTGATGTATTTTGTTATAAACCCCACTTAGAATATCACTGATACTTAATGTACTTAGCCTTTTGTTTTAATAAATGCAAGAAATCCTGGGCCTTCTTGTGTAAATAGTCCAGGTACGCTACCTTATATGAATGATTGAAACAGGTTTTGAATATTATACATTGTCATGCTTTAAGTTTTGATTTTAATGCTACATTTCACATCCAATGTCCCTTAGCATATTGCATGGAGTTTAATGCCCATCTACCTATTGCTCTACATAATTCCTCTTTCCGTGTGTGTAATATTTACACCACAGTTTCAATATAAAACATCAAAAGAAAATACAATGGTAGTAATATGTTGGACTCCCAAGTCGCTAGTTTTGTTTCCAACCATTAATAGAATTACCTAAATATTGTCCACTGTAATATATATCATATCATCCCACACTTTAAGCAATTGGAATGATAGTCAAAGACTGATGTAAGAGTCAATTATTTTATTAAGGAATAGGGTGATACAAGAGTTTCAATAGGAATATGTATGTAGGTAACATTACTTAGTGATTAAGGAAGGAAGATTGACAAGTTTTATACATTATACATTATAATACAATGGACAGTGCCTAAATTGCACTTTAGGAAAATATAAACTGTGTTTAAGTAAACGTTTCAATGTTAAAGAAAAATTGTTCCAAAAAAGAATGACTTGTGAAAAAATATGTCAATAAATGTTTAATTTAGTACAGCAGTGATTATTACCATCTGATTATCGGGCCAATAAGAGAAATTAGCAATACGCAGCCATTATACCCACTTGTCGATGATTAAGCACCACCGTTGTCTATTTTATTTTGTGACCTGTGATGCGCACCAGTATAATATACAGTGATTACTGGTAACATTTAAAAAAATTATGAATCCAGAATAACTATAATGTATACATCCGTGTTATGTGCAGTGTCATCTGTGCCCATTCCAGTTGTGACGCAGCATTTATGCAAGTGCCATGATTCATTTGTGATTGCAAAGGTACATAAGCCAGCGCATACGAGTCAAGGGTGACAAGCTGGGATTACCAAAATAAGCTCCGATGTCACTGCACAGACATTTTGAAGGCAAATGGTGCAATGATATGTGGAGTATGTACCTTAAGTTGAGGTCTGACGTTAGCATGTATACTTGATGGCGTTAAAACATCCATGCGATAAAAGACCAATGTTGGCCGCGGTGCGGAAATTCTGCCCTTATGACCAAGATTACATGTTGACGCAATCTTGTAACATGATCGGACCATAGATTGCAAGCTATTTCTGTTATACTAATTAAAACGTAAATCTTGTGGCTATATCTTGCCTCACGTCCCGTACGGAATAAACCGTGTATAGCTACAACGTATTTTAATTGGTTTGAGCATGCGCACTTGAGTTACGGGACATCTAGCAAGACATTGCCAATCTTGTTGCACCTGCTTTCAATGCTTTAGTAAAGCAATCAAATGTTATTACCTTTAGGATACACTGTTGTTTTATTAGGTAAGAAAAGTGCCAATTAAGCAATAATTGTGTACATGGGGGAGTACACACATGAAGCATAAGGATAAAAATCAAGATTTCATCTTGTTTGGGGAATACTGACTGACACATCACTATAACTAGATAGACATCATTGATAAAATATATGTCATCATATACCCTGAAATATATGCAAAGGAAGGAAATATAGGCTTCCTCTTAGAAGACCAATTAGCAGTCTCTCTTACCGAAAACAGATCATACAAAAGTGGGTGAAAGGGAAATTTGGACTTTTAATTATTTTTTTAGTGATGGCACAATATCTTTGATATTTCATCATCAGCTATAATACTACTGCTATAATATGTCACAAATCATTCAGCAAATATGCAATGGATATCTTAGATTTTATTCTGCAATCGGAGATGGATATTCCAGACTTTATATTTCTTTGAAAAAACCCACTGTATCTGGATTCCATTTTTCAGTTATGTTTATCCACCTTGAGACTATTATGCAACCACTGGGAGAAAGATCAATGTTTATTTTCACGTTTATAGGTTAAGAATATCAATTAATCACATCAATGGAAAGATTTTCAAGATGGATAAATGATGTCATCTATTTGTTAACCAATCTGCAACATATATTTTTACACATGTATTACATACACATTGCAAAAAGTGAAGAAAAAAATCCACAGATTGATTTTGCAGAAACAAATCTAAGCAAACATTTTTTTGGACACACAGTATAAAAAGTATTTTTAAATAATATGCTGTAATTCAAATATCTGCTCATTTCTTTTGCAAATTCTTTGCATAACTTATGCAAATCTTATGCAAATCTTTTGCATATCTTATGCTATGCAAATCGTACGCAAATCTAATCTTATTTACAGCTGTTGAATATGAACAAGTTTGTATTTAAATACATCATGCCTATGTACACAACCACAAGTGTTTTACCACTTGCATTTTTACAAGCATTAATATTGCAATCTTGGAAAGTGATATATATATATATTACATATACATTGTATATGCGTCTGTGTGCGAATTTGTAAACACACACAATATTATATATATGTTAAGTTTAATACAAAGTACTTGAAGTAGTATACTGTCCTATTTTATTAGTGTTTTTCAATAGAATAGAATAGTATGATATGAAGAGTGATAACTACTGCATAATGTGTTTGTTTATTGATTGATTTTGGAAATATATATGCATATATCCATGACTACTAAACAGAATTCCTACTTAAATCGTGTCTACAAGATGCTACAGCTATTGCACAAACCCACAACAAACTTTGTACATAGCAAAAAATCTATTCTATTATATACTACAATTTTACAAGATTCCATATCTTTCATTAGCAGCAGAAAATCCATTAACATTCATATTTGCACAAATATCCCATGCTAAATTAAAGGTTAACCTCATTTAAACAATTATAATGAATTCTGGGTAATGAATTCTGGGTGCACTGGAATGAGCTGGATTGGTCAGTCAAAATGTGTATTGCTTTTCATTGGTTCAAATTTCACACACATGTATGTCAAAATGTGTATTGCTTTTCATTGGTCAAATTTCACAAGCATGTATGGTATCATGGTTACACTGTATGTACAACATAGACCATGATCTATAAGTGAGCATATGACCAATTGGAGTGCATGGTATACATTTGATTTTCATGAATATGTTGTAAAATGAGCCAGAGAGCTGAGGATGTGAATATATAATTGCCACAAGCAGTTGCATTATTCTTTTCAGAATAACAAAATTAATTTTGACTGACCAACCACAAATATACGTTGTGCATCCCAGCAGAATTACCTCACCTCACCAGCCTTATGTCTACTATTCAAATGTTAATTGCAAGTTGTTTCCAACTGGTGTATGAATAATAAATCCCTTCTATGTACTGACCTTAATGCATTTGATGTAACTATAGTTTGACCAGCTCCAAATTGGTGAGCCTCCTTGCAGTATCTAATTAATACTGAAGGATATGAGCGCAACAAGCGCATTGTGCATCAATAAGTGTGATGCGTGTGTTTGGCCAAAATCATGTGCATGGCCAAAAATCGCACATGATCGCTTATCGGATTTTTCTTGCCAATTTGGAACTGATTAAACTATTGAGTCTGAGAGGTTACGATTGGGTGATAGTACCCACTAATACCCTACAACCGGAATTGTGACAAGTCATAACTCAAAATGTAACTTTTGATTAATTTTGGTTAGCAAAATCGCAAAATGAAATGACTCTATGTGTAATACAGAAGATAGTTTTAAAGGATATGTCATTATATCAAACTGTTTCTTATGCTGGTAAGTACTGGTTGTTGGATAGAATTGTACGAGTCTATAGAGGTAATCATTGTTTTGAAATAAAATTGCACTGTTCCCTGGATAGTCCCAGAATACAATCAGTTCAGGATCACATCCAAGGGACATATTACACTGGATCCTCATTTCTTCCCTATTTTACACACGGCCCCTGCGAGGGTGCTCCAATGTGAAGACTGGAAAAATACAGTTTCACACACAGCGTTTTACACCGCGCGACGCGATAGGGCGCACGATTTGCATCCCCGTGGCGCAGCGTGACGATCGTTCGATGCACTGCCTTTGAATTTGACCAATCGGATGCTATTTCTGTTGTTGCTGTGTACAAATGTGCATGCTCGGTATTGGTATAAATATTCATATGCTAAATACTCGTGGAATTCCACAAGTATCCGCACACTTTTTGGACATACAATTTTCCCAGTCTCTCTTTGGTCCGCCATTTTTAAAGATGGTGGCCATATAGAGGGACGCGGGGACCCAGTCTAGGGGCATATCTTGGGATTTGTAGGAAAAGAATGGCTGATGCCAAGAGTGTCTTTACTCTATTTCAAAATAACTATATATATAAAGCACACATACGGTTAGCAAAAAAGTTTATGGAATTGAAGAACAGAGTCACATCAGGGCTCTTATATCCTATATAATGTTTCATTTGATAAACTACTTCACATGTTTAATAACCTAATAAACATAATTTTAATATAGAACTATTCTTTCTTGCACAGTGAAGTGTATTTTCAGTCTTATTAAGATATATTTAATACCTGATATTAATTTCATTTATATGAAAGAGTTGTTTTATTGGGTAATACATTTTAATTACATACAAAAGCACCAATGAATACTAATTAAGAGTTGAACCTTAAATAAGGGTATACCTGTTAATGTATATGTTAATTATTTTATACTGTTGGTCATCGACATGGTTTTTGTTTTTGTTTGTTTTACATAAATGAATATGTTGTTAAAATATTGCAAAGGCGATAGATAGCAACAATCTAAACGTTAAACAGATAGGACCTTGTTAGAGTAATTCTGCCAATGATGTCACTATGTGCTTCAATTCATGATAATATACTATTTGGATAAAAAGGTAAACTGAATTCAATCTATTACAAATTATAAATCATGCTTGACTAAATGCGACTCAAATCATATCACAAGGCACATCTTGACAGTGAAACTTATTTAGAAACAGTAACACACAAGTAATACGCACATGTCACATTTTTACCTGTTCAAAAATTGTAGCAATAAATTAATATAATCTTAACACAATATAATCTAATCTATATTTTGACATAAAAACACAATATTTATAATAATTATAACAAAATATGGAGCACGAGAAGCCAATTCTTTAACATTCTAACAATGTGCCGTTGGTTGTGTCCAGGGGAGTGTGTGAGTGTGCAACTTTAACAGAAATGGGATAGCTTAAAATTGGACTTTATAATCACTGATTTCAAACCAAAAAAATGCCACATGTCTAGATAAACATTAACACCACATGTTGGTTGTTATTATTGAATTGTATCATATAAAACAGATCTTAATTGTCCCAGTTGCTGATTTCAAATGCATGCATAATGTCTATGTGTAATTAAATGTAAAACGTTAAGCACTATTTAAAAAAACACCTTTCATAACATCATATAAGGTGAAAGCACACCTATGGTGGTTGAAATTCAAGTCTCTTGTATGGACACCTTCCTGGACATTAGCCATATTTCAATTGCATTAGAATTATTCATTTATTATTTAATTTATAAAACTGACCTATGTTGATTATTCTAAACACAGTTAATAAACATATTTCCACTTTCGAAATTTACTTGCTCTTTGAATGCTCAGCAGTATTTTTAAAAATATTGTAAGATTACTAGCGATACATTTATGTGCAATTTGATGGTCGAGTAAGTGCAATTTGATGGTCGAGTAAGTGCAATTTGACTGACTATAATTGTATATTTCACAAAAGTGGCACTGAGGCTAAAGATTTAATTCCATTAATATTGGCGAATATTTGCTGAGTCATGCAGATATATGCTAAATGTTTGAATATATTTGCAGCAGTAAAAAGTTGGCTAAATCTTGCTAGACGTCCAAGTACGGAACAAACCGTATACTACACATTTGAATTGTTATGAGCATGCGCACATCAGTTATGGGATGTCTAACAAGACATTGCCTAAAAGTTCACAAGTCACTTTTTGTTTCATGCAAATAATGCTTGTTTTATAAGTGATGTTAGTGATATGTCAAATGTGTATGAATTAAAGACTTTGCAAATTGATTTGAATTGAATACATTTATCTTGTCAAAAAGGTAAGAGGTGTTGTTGAAATCACAGTTAGATACCACAAGATGAATTTCATCAATACATCCACATTGATTTGCTATCAATATTTAACTTTTTTTGTGAATTACATGTACAGCTTCATATGCTAGGCAATTAAGTACATTATACATACAGAGTAATATGTGATAATCTGCCAGAGCCTATAGTGGATTAAGATAAATGGTTCCTAAATCCCAGATCAGAGGATGATAACATGCCACAGGGTTATCACTTATTTTGCATGTATCTGTTGATATATGACAGATAACTGTCACAAAAAAAGAGATATGGCTATAAACGTAACATTGATGCTGTAATGATAGCCTATTAGTCCATCTCTAATCCCGGTCAGAAAAGTTAAGAAATACAGGGTCATCAAAGGGTGGTCACCGGGGGTGATCATCAAAGGGTACTAAACGATATTTTGGTCCCTGCTGTATGACCTTAAGACGAGATATATGGATAACTGAACCTCTGCTGTTACATATTACATATTAGATAGTGGACATAAAATCAACCTAGTTAATATACAGGGTGTATACAAAAACCGCACACTACTTTTTGGCTATCACATAATTAAATTACAGCGATAACGATTATGAATTCGCTGATATATTAAAGATATAAGTAGACCAGTGCAAATATGATTTACATCGTTCGTCCTAGAAACAGAGTTGTTGGTCTTGGACATGCTACGGAGTGGCCTGCTCGCTCTCTAGATCTTACACCATTAGCCTTTTTCTTTGGGGGTTATGGTAAGTCTCAAGTCTTCCAGACTCCACCAACTAATCTCCAAGATCTTAGGAACTGCATCACCAATGCTGAATAAGGCGCACACGGATGACACATCGAGGAGTGCTTCTCATGTGGAAATGTACTCGTCTATGCGTCTTGAAATAAGGAAAGAATTTTGAGGGTCGAGCTGCACCATAATGTCACCATCATAAACTATCAATGAATGATTCATGCAAAACAATTCCTACCTTTACTGGACTATTTCATTTCTTCATCTTTTGAATATTGTACCATACTTATATTTTATTACTTACATTTAAAGAGAGAAAAAGGGGATGTGATTTGCATCAACAGACTTTGTAATTTGGATTTACAAGCTGTGTCATCATTAACTATCAACTAATTTATTGCGAATGTGCTCAATTTTTATATGATATGATACTGAAATAGCAGTTGTACCCAGATTTTATCTTTAACATGACATATTCTTCTCAGAATGATGAATTTGTTTCCAATTATTTTAAGTACAATGGGTTATTAAAGTGTCTTGCTAATATTGACCTGACAAGAAAATCAGGAATACAGGATTAAAGATGTAAAACGTGTTTTGCACTTCCCTACTTATATCCTGAGTATCTCAGCCAATTCATAATCGATATTGCTGTAATTTGACTATTTGATAGCCAAGAAGTAGTCTTAACACAATATCTAAGTTTCAGGGCAATATGTGATTTGCCGTAATCGCACTGCTCTTGGCAAAAAGTGTTGCGTTTTTTTATACACCCTGTATGATGCATCATTTGAGATCAGAAGAAGTGGTGAGAGTGAGGAGTTTGAGACGCTATCAGGGAGAGAATACTTGTCCCAGCTGATCTGGACTCGGGTTGGAGCAGCTCCTTCGGGCAAATTGGAGCAGCTCCTTCGGGCAAATTGGTTCACTTGTGATCCGTAATGGCAATAGAGTAGAATAACTTGACCTCAACAAAGGATCCCTCCTTGATTCCAACCAACCACACTTGTGATTGTCCTACATTCCTGTGTAAGATCTGACATGAACAGCTTAACGGGTCATTGTCAGATTCAAGATATATCATTATCCAAGGTTAGTCCAGATTTATAACATATTCTCTAATAATAGCACACTAAAATTGACATATGGTGAATAGTCGTATTATGATCTTCCACATATTTGTCTATGTATTCTAAATCCGTATTAGGCTATATTAAAAAACACCTTTTGTCTCAAAGCCTCCGTGTGCGTTAGTTACTTGGTGCGCGTTGTTATCTGTTTATTTTTATTTATTTTTCAACAACAACAAAAAAAATCCTTAAGTTTCACCGATTTTTCATATTTTCATTGATCACATCATTTAAATACAAGAGGTCATTTTTACAAGGATTTCAATATTTTATATTTATATAAATTCTTTTAAAAAAACTTTTAAAAAAATGCATTTTGCATTAGGTTTTGAAAAACTGAGGAGCTTTGAGACAATTTTTATTTTAATATAGCCTTATCAATGAAACACCAACCCATATAACATACACAGATAAGTTTAACATATAAAACAATCAAATTATCTTAAATGCACTATTGTTTTAGTTCTGTTTTTGTTTACACTTACTATTGCCACAACCCTTTGAACATATCTGTTTATCAGATGGCAACTAAAAGTATCCTACATAATGACAATACCTTGTTAATCAGTTTACTACTCTCTTAATGTAAAGGAGTGAAGCGAGTGTCATTTTTTGAGAAGTGAGTTGATGGATTACTCGAAACTCACCTTTTTTTGACAAATTAACTTACAAAGAGTCAAACTGAATTGGCATTTGAGTAGTAATGTAAGAGTGATCCCACAACTTACACTCTTTGAAATTCACTCGAAGATAATTTCCCAATCCTTGATCCTAAGAGAGTAGGTTATGAGAGTTTCACACAGAGTCAATGATCAGTTTATGGAGAATTCACCCATTAGTCTTTTTTGTTTTTTGGTAGGTGTATAAACAGCAAAATGACAGTTGACTCAGCTGCAAAGAGGGTAACAATTGTGTGTGAATATGATACTGACTGAATCGGCTGAACTCTATCAAAACTAGACATTGACTAAGTTTGAAATAACTGACTGCATGCATTACTTGTACACGTATAATGACCTGATTTAGTATGTATTAATAAGCTTTGAGAACTAGCATACACAGAATTAGCCAGCTTTGGAGAACTAGAATTATGCACAAATTTAGCCTAATCTTCAATATGCACACTTTTTTGAATTAACAGATATACACATTCTATTTGTAGACATGGAATATTAGCCACAATGCAGGTGTTTTCTACGCATACCAACAAAATCCTACTTCTACATGTATCTTTAATCGAAACAATATACTCAAACCCCTGTCTTTGTTGACAGCTTTGTTCAGCAACAGAATTGTTGGTAGGAACTCTTAAGATTTTAGTCTGCATCAATGTAGATTAATTGTTTTGCACATAAAAAAGAGACAACTTTTGTATTTTATGATCATGTTGAAACACATGAGTTGTGTTGAAAATATAAACACTGAGTGTTAAAATGCTGATTTTGTCCCAATTACACCAGACTACCAGTTGTTATTACAGAGAATTGCTGTCTGGTTCTGTTGGCTGTAAATATGCAGCATATCATGCTCAGTGTTGCCAACACTTATGTTTTTACTTGCAAAATTGGGCTACTTTGCCATTCTTACTTTTCTCACCTTGAGTGTTCCAGTTGCCAACATTATGATTGTCAAACTTTCCATGGACTTACCAACACAAATATTGCACCAGAAATGGCTAGATTTTGTTGGCTCATTTAGGTGACTTTGTGTAATTCATTATTGAAACACTCTAATGAAATTGACTGCTTTCCTGCGAAATGGCAACTTGGGCTATAATTGGTGTAGGAAATGTCACAGGTTGGTCAAAATGTTAGCAAATCGGCAACACTGGCTAATAATCTACTTTTGTTGGAAAGCAGTAGTAGTCCATCAGCATGGGTGAATCTGATTGCACTATATTTGTATTCATTCATGTTGGTACCCTTGTAATTTCAGTAGCTAACTTGCTGACTGGTGGTCCAAGAAACCCAGGTATTCAGGGCTTTTTCTGCGGACAGCAGGTGACAAATATAGATGCCACATGCATGCATGGGTCTCGGACGTGTAAAATCACCAGTATAACAAGCGTTTTTCACTTGGTCAAAGTGCAACACTTCATCTTCCTCCCTCAATGAATGAGACGCTATCATTGCATCTGGTACATAGATGAATCTTTTACCATAATGATGTACCATATTCATATCCATCTGTCAACAGCTGACCATTATCATGATTACAGCAGTCTTACAGCTCCAGTAGAACCACCTATCCATATATCTGTACACGTAAACAGCTCTAGAATCCTTCAATAATGTCATATGCTTCCAAACTGCACAACAAAATATACAAAACCCACAGACCAACTAAGGAGGCTGACGTTGCGATCTTCCATTTCTTAGGTCCGCCTAATTCTCCTCCGGTGGGTGGATCTGTATCGTACAGTGCATATTTACGTCTTAGCATTAGTAAACATACCGCAACTAGAGCAAACAGAGTAAATAAGGTGACTGAGAACCCTAAGGATCCTTTATCAACTCTAAACACCCCGCCATCAACTTCAGGGTAGATTAGATGGTAAACGGCTGCTATTGTCCAAGCTACACCAATACCGAGGAAAACATTGACGGCGTTGCTGCCAGTTACGTTACCAATAGACGCATCTGCATATTTGTCTCCGATAGCCGCACTTTTGCTTGCAAACATGTCTGTCAAATTAAATGGTAAGAAAAATAGGAAGCATATTTCATATTTAATGCAAATAATTGTAGAGAGACGATAAGCATATTTCATATTCAATTCAAGTTATTTTGGAGAGACTAGAAGCATATTTCATATTCAAAGCATGTTATGTTGGAGAGACTAGAAGCATATTTCATATTCAATTCAAGTTATTTTGGAGAGACTTGAAGCATTTTTCATATTCAAAGCATGTTATGTTGGAGAGACTAGAAGCATATTTCATATTCAATACAAGTTATTTTGGAGAGACATTATATTAGCTTGTTTGGCCGTGTCTAATCCAGACCTGGTTCATAGTTACAAATTTGTAAGTGCCCATTATTTCCAAAGAGAAAGATTTCTGAATATTTTTAGCCTGCCAAAGCATCATATTTGCCTAGACATGATCCAGAATGATTATAAACTGATTGGTTTTCAAAACTTGGACAAATGGATCAGGACCATTCCATTCCATGAATTGGGATGTCACCACAAATTCCAGTCATATGACACAGCATTTAGGAAGGGGGAAAAGTTGATTTGTCCATGAAGTGCCAACATCTTGGTTAGTCGATTTCTTTTAATGGTGAACAAACAGATGCCACACAAGAACACAGCTTGACAATTTTATGAATTTATGTTGCAGTTATATATACATAAAGAGAACACATTTTGCTATTAATTATAACCAATATGTGATATTTGAAATAGTTTAGAAATATTAAAAATCATTTTAAAAAAGAGAGCCCATAGATTTTCAGTTTTTAGGGTCGTTCGCAAAGGGCAAGTCCACTATTTCTTTTTTGGGGCCTTAGTGCCTGTGCTGACATTCTTCTTCAATCATGTTAATAATAAATAAGTCATTGGATTGGATTTATGTGCTACATAAAGCCGTTCATAATGTCATTTCCCAACTTGAATGAAAATGAAGTATACGAAAATTGCATTTGTTGGACCACTAAAAATGATGTCATACTAAAAAATAGAGAAGGAATGATGTTTTTCAAGTGATTCAAAGTATGTTTATTCAACGGAGGATATTGTAAAAAACAAAATACAAAAATAATTACCCTTTAATATTGCACAGGAAACCAAATATACAAGAAAACCAGAGTTTCTAAGCATGTATTAATTGTATCAAATATGTTACTACCCTGTGTTCGTGTAACCCAGACTCGCACACAGAACCTCAACTCAGACCGATAAAGAGTTGTGACGTAATAAAGCGTCACCTGTATACAGTTCATTCCTTACTAAAAAAGAAACACTGGCAATTATGATTGGTTGTATCATAATATTACCTGCCATGATTTTATTTTTCCTTTTCCCTGGACACTATTTAAGAGTAATTCTTTTTGCATTTTATTTTTTTCTAAATTACCCCATCGAATAAAAAATCACTTTGAATCACCACTTGGTTGACCTTTAAGAGATTTGTTTGTAACTTTTCAAATATTCTGAATTATTCATGATAAATTTTAAGTGAAAATATATATTTTTTATTATACCCTGATTTGAGGAAAGACTATTATTATCATGCTGATAAAAAGGTTGCATTACATTGCATCTAACATAACACAGTCATTTCTATAAACTATTGGTTCACTTTTTATTCAATGTAAGGTTAATATTCAGCAAGGTACTTATTCTGAAAAGGGTTTGCATTCAGCCTTTTTCTGAATTTGGTTAGAGTCAGATTTAGCTAGGATTACTCTTTGAAATAATAACCCTTATGCCAGGGGTGATACCCCCTTTGTAATGACCAATGAGCACCCGGCCCTTATGTTAAATTCAATACAACAAACCTTCAGAATAACAACCTTTTTGAATAACAAATGGTTATCGTGGTGTTAGGGTTAGTGGATAACTCTGTGATACCGTTAACACTGTATGTTAAATGAATAGGTGCATTATGACACATAGAGCAAAAGAAACCGCTAATAAACGCTAAGTTTGCCCAGTAAAAACAGGCAGAACCCGGCAATAATCGGTATTTTTGGTAATCCCAAAAACCTTCACAAACCAGGTTTGGAACCGGCAATAATCGGCAATAAACCCAATAGAAACAGAAAGGCGATTAATCTTAGCGGTTTGCGCCGTGAACCGTGTCACGCTGGGTTATACACATTGTGAAGCAATATTTTTCAGGTGCGGTGGCATTGTTTGGTATAACAAAAGGTCAAATGTCGTGGCCCATCGACAAACTTAGCGGTAACTTTTCGCAAGTAGAAACAGGGGGGGGGGGATTAAAAACTGACAGATTGAAACTTAGCGTTTATTAGCGTTTACTTTTTGCAGTGCCCCAGCAGAAACACGCTCATAGGGTGTAAAGGGTACTCAAGATTTACGCCAGAGTACATTATTTTAAATGTAGTTCAGTAATTGGTGTAAATCCGTTCACCAATTACTAGCCCTAAAGTTGAAGATAAAAAATATATTTTAATTAAAATACATAAAACCGAGATACTAATATTTGAACACAATTTTGTTTTAATGTTATGAATTTAAACGGCACACACTTTGGAATTAAAATAATTCAAAGAAATATGAAATGAAATACCACCTACCTACGAATCAACAGATGATAGTGGGAGAGACAATCGATTCTATGATATGTATAATACAACAATACAATACGGTGCAATCACTGAGGCCTTCATTTATACTGATGTGTCTTCATTCATATGTGCTAATTGCACATTAACCCTAACAACCGGTGGTTTGATGAATAATACAATTTAAGGGGAACAAATGGACCAATGAGGGAAGAAAAGAATAGTATTGCTGGTGCACAGAAGTAAGGCTAAATCTTAAAAAATCGTTTGTCTCAAAGCTCCCGTGCGCGTTAGTTTATTGATGCGCATTAGAAAAACAAAATCTTAAAAAATCTTCTTTTTTTAAGTTTTTAAAATTAAAAAATTTAAAAAAATCCCAAAATGTCACCGATTTTTCAGATTTTCATTGATCACATCATTTTAAATACAAAAGGTCACTTTTACAAGGATTTCAAAATTTTATATTTAAAAAAAACAAAAACTTTTTTTTAAAAAAACCCCGCATTCCGCATTAGGTTTTGAAAAACTGAAGAGCTTTGAGACAAAAGATTTTTTTAATATAGCCTAAACTCTGGTCACACATTGTAGTCTCGATTAATGAATGCCATGCTAAGGAGATAGTGCTCGAATCAGTTTTCTAATCACATGTAGCCTTATGTGATTGCAAAAAGGATATCGAGATCGGGCTGCCAACATTGAGTTGCTGTTGTGATTTGAAGTGCTTATGAGCATTAGGGCTAAACAAGTGCTTTCTTAACCGTAACAACCTTGGGTAGTTTTGGGTAGAACTATCGGGTGGAACAAAGGGTCCAACAAAGAACCGTCTGCATAAAGAATCGGATCTGGGTCATCCAGGGAAGATAACGCTATAAAAACGTTTGTTTTTTTAGTGCATTTTTAGCATTTCATGATTGTGCAATGAAGCGCATCAGGGTTAATCACACTATGGATGAAGACACTGCAGTTGTAGTGGCCCCCAGTGCTCAGTACATAACTGATTGTATTTAGTAACAACTTCTTTACCTTATCCACGAATCCAAGTAAGGAACAAGTCACTCTTCCAAAACTCTATCCTAAAAATCAGCAACTTCTGACTTTTTCGCTAGTTCTTAAGGACCCCTGCTCCTTTATCTTCTTTCATAACCTCATGTTTATAATCCCTAATTCACAAAACTCGGAAATGACATAGTATTGACTAGCTAAGCTACAGCTTAAAATCTTGGAAATCTTTACTTTGATATGCAAATTCCTGTCTAAAATAGGAATTTTAAAAAGATACATATTTAAAAAGAATGCACTTTTCAACAGAAAAAATGCTTAGTGTTTCTAATCCCCTGCTTTTGAGAACCAAAAAGGGCAACTCTAACAAAATGTATGAATCATTTCTTTTTGCAAACCTTTAAATGGATTAGCTATTAACCCTTACACCCAAGGAGTAAGTGGGGATAAAACCATCAGGAGAACATTTTGATGGACATGAAGGAACCCTGGGAAGGGAAATTACCCCGAGCTACCAGTGTTCGAGTCAACCCACACCAGTTGACCTCCCCCAAAATTATTTTTTCAGTCATCATAAATAGTCTTCCACGATTGAGCAATGAACAAGCGGGGGTTTAACATACAGAGGTTAGCTTGGTGTGTTTTGTAGTGTTTAAGGTTAGGGTTAATATTATTGATATTCAGCAATGATTATGTTATATGATCTACACACCCTACTACACTTGCATAATGGATAGTGATTGGAGCATTGACTACTCTAGGTTTCATTTTCTGGAGACCAGGTGACTGGGCCCAGGCTTATAGGTGGACTTGAGCTTGTAGATCATCTCAGAAATAAAGTTGCAGACGTGCTTATCAAACCAAATCAAACATAATGAGGATAATGTTATTTAAAGAAAATTAAGATTTTTTAAAAGTATATGTGTGTTTCATTACTTTTAAGTATTGAATTACTTGTTCACGTTTGACTGAAATCATGATTTCAAGATTTAAGAGCAAGCGTCTTCAGGAGAAAGCACCATTATAGATCTAACATAAATTTTACTATGTCAAAATGTTTTCATATTAAATATAATATTGTTAGGCACAAAAAACACACAAGTTTGTCTCAGAAGAAACTTGGAAAAGGCTAAGCGAAATGTTGTATCTTTTTTAAAGGCGCTGTGAAATGTATATTTTAACACTACCATAGTAGAAACAAATCACATTTTGTTGAACTGTATTTATTAACTTCTATTTGAATGTGGAAATTTTACTCTTGTAAGCAAGAAAATGAATCTTTAATGGTACTTCACAATCAGGGCTGGAACTTCAGATTTTGTCAATCAGCCAGTCCGGCAGGTATTTTTACCTGCCTGACAGAAATTCCACTAGCCAGTGTAACTCACTTTATACACTGTGAGTTTGAACCTTTTTCCCGCCGACCCACCAGTCGGTCGGGTACTTTTGCATAATAATAATAATAATAACTGGATTTATATAGCGTCTTTTCCAAAGGGTTCAAAGCGCTGTAATTTAGCTGCCACTGGTGAATCATCAGAATCAGATCGCATCAACTAGGGTGCAGCCAATTCCATCTTTATACGCCTGGTGCAAAAGTTACTCGCGAATTTGATAAGCTACGCGCACGTTCGTCAGAGACAAACTTAAGGTTTTTGTGGCCTGTTAACAAAACTAACTACAAATCTATTATCTCTCCAGGGAAAATCACATTTTATTTTTGTGTGTGTCTTCAGTGTATGATATCTTAATCTTAAATTTGATAACATTGTCCTCATTATTTGGATCAGGTATCAGTCACACATGCGTCTCCTAATAAATAGACCTATTGCTCATGCTCAATGATGTATTTCTCAACTCAAATTTGAATGCTCTGTTTCTCATATTGCGATGAAACAATAGAATAAAAATAGAGAATAAGGCCACGAAAAACCCCACCTCCTGTTCTACGGGAAAATAAACCTCTCAGGTAGGGTCGGTCGTTATTTTTTGGGGGGGGGGGGGGGGGGGGGGAGGAGAGGTCCCAAAATTGTTGGGAATTTTTGTGTGAGTTTTATTTTATTTATATTTTAAATGGGTCGTTCGGGCCCATAGTAGAACAGTGGGTTTTTTGTGGCCTAAAGGCTCCTATATAGCTCTGTGACATGCTGTTGTTTCTTATGGTGTCAAAAATTGTGAATCTTTGCAAAACCCTTAGCCAAAATTAATTAGTCTCCAACATGAAACTAATAGGGTATGAGCCCTCTAGCATATTACAAATTCACAGCAAAGGTAACTAGACCTGTTTTTGCAGAGCTTAGGTATGCCAAGGTGACATCATATGTGATGTAGCACATCAAAGGGGGGGGGGGGGGGAGACTTTGCGGCTGTGTGTTTTTCAAGATATAGAATGCCCTGATCAATTTTGATACATTTAGTATCATTTTAAAGCTTAGAAAATGCTCTGAGAGCACACATAATAAACTCAAAATTGACTTCACCTGTAAAGTTCCCCCTTTTGATGTGCTGCATCCCATATTTTAGGCACCACAGATAACAGCATGCCAAGAGCCGGGGGCAGTGGATCTGAGGTTACCGGGGATGTGCCGCCAGGGTCGCCTTTTCAACTGTCTGGTAAACGGATGACCTGTTATTTGTCTTGTTTTCTGGGAAATGTATGGGTTCATTATTCGTCAACGTGACCTTAAAAGGTCATAGTGGTAAAGAAGGTCATGTGGTAAATATATGGGTGGCAAAACGATTATAAGTGGTCAATATTTCCGTCATAATAAAAAACCTTGGCGGCACATGCATACCAAAACAAAGAAATGAGTATCCCCCCCATGGACAAGAGGCCCTGCCATCTCTATTTCAGTTCTATATTTGAAAATAAATACTTCAATCAGTAGAATGGTTAAGTTATTATGTAGAGTTTATGACCTCTCTAATTTTCGCAATACAGTTTTAATTAGTATGAAAGTTGTTTAATTAGTATGAAAGTTAATGGAGTTAGAAATAACAGAGTGCTGGGATGGAATTGAAAACAGAGAATCCACAACATAATAAGACACAATTTTGTAGCAATGGAGAAACAATTGGAGTATGTGTTTTTAAACAAACAGAAAGGTAAAACCACAGAAAATGTAGAATTGTGCATGTTAAATAAAGCGTTTCTCTCTCATCCTTAAACATGCTTTGTTTTAGAAATAATTATACACAGACACTCCACTTATTTTGCCATGGTGGAAATGAAAATGGCGCCCTCACATATTAATATTCTCTATTTTAGTTCCATGGTTAATTGTTAGTTGAGACCAAGAATAAGTGCTGAAGTTTAGAGTAAGATTAAACTGGTAGCACTTGCAGAATAGAAATAGGTTAATCAGGATAGCTGTACTAATATCAAGATAGTGAAATTAAGTGTAGAGCAATCATTCAGTTGTGAAAAAAGTAAAGAAATTTGTTAGGCTTTATAGTTTACTTTGAAGGCAAGAAAACTATGACATGACATGATTTCAGAATTCAAGCACTGATTCACAGATGGCACCTGATTTCACTATTACATGCGCTCATAGATATATAGGGTTTTCAGTGTGGTTTTTGAAAGCAAAACAAGAGGAGTTACTTTGGCCAATATATCGTGTTGCATTACCCTTCATTGAAGTAAATTCCTGTGGGTTGGTTGAATTTTCATTTTTTTTTTTTTTAACTACTTATAATATCAGTCCATCATATTTTCTGGAAATCCAAGGTATATTTTTGAAAATAAGCTGGAATTTTAGCATACTCTGTTATGTTTTTTATTATATGCTTATAGGCTATAAAATATTATTTTCATTAAAACATTCATGTGGGTTTATTATAAGTTATGAAACCATGTGTCAAGTCTTAATTGAGTGCCAATGAATTTTCCCTCCAAAATTTAAAAACAGTTTCTGCACTTCTTGTTTTAACCCATTTTCATTAACTGCAAATACCAAGAGTAAATGGAAAACTGATTAAATCATTTTGTACTTTCTGAATTATTCAATACTTAGGACATCCTCTAAGGGGACACAACACAGTATTTTTAGGCCATGAGAAAGAGAGCAGAAAAATTAGTATTGAAAAAACATGACGCAGGCAAACAAGACTTACCTGTAGTCTAGTCTACTTGGGGTGAACAATATATCTTACCTGGGACACTAGTGCCCAATGCTACAATTGAAATGGCAGTGACTGAATCCTTGAGACCTATCGTACAACCAAAATGGTTGGCTAGATCTCCAATCACTGCGGTCAGTAAGCCAATCATTATGATGGAAACATGAAAGCATGCCCATCCGCCCCAGACATCGGTGGGTGGCACAAATGCAAAGAGGACTTTCCAAAAGATGGTGAGGAAGTGCATTACATAATCAGAGCAGGATGGAAGCTTTTCCTCCCGTATTTCGCCTTCCTCCCCTTCATCATCTTCATCATCACCTGGTAGGAAATAAATGCAAATTTATCGCTTTTTAATGACATTTTTTCCACAAAATTATACAAAATAATAAGCCTCTTACCTGGCACACTGGTACCAAGGGCAACAAAAGTAATTGCAGTGACAGAGTCTTTAAGCCCAATGGTACAACCAAAGTGTGAAGCCAAATCGCCAATAAAGGCGGTCAGTATTCCAATGAATATTATGGCCACAATGAAACACGCCCAGCCACCCCATAAATCGGTGGGCGGTACTATTGCAAACATGATTTTCCAAAAGATAGTGAGGAAGTGCATGATGTAATCGCTACAGGAAGGAAGCCTTTCTTCTCCGTCTTCGTTCTCATCTTCACCTAAGGAGTGGTACAAGACAACAAGACAAAATCTGTTAATTCCAAATCATCATTGTCATGGCATACAGGGAAGACGAACTGACCACAAGCTTGCTGCATGACTATACATCCAAAGTGCTCTGGTTTACGGGCAGGATTTGATGCTTGACAACATTGATGATGATGATGACCAAACTGATCAAATGTAGAGACCTCACAATTTACACAAGATGCAGATGGAACAGCCAACACCAATACCACACAAATACACAAATCATAAAATGTAACTCTAATCATGGCACATATTTATACCAGATAATAATATTGTCTTCAAATTTAAGGCACCATTCAATGTATAATTATTCCAAAATGATGGACATACCAACAACAAGCATGCAAAATGATATTTACCCCTAAGTACTACCTGCTTTTATTACAAGATTTCTGATTGGTTAATTACCAATATGCCTATTTGAACAACCAATCAAAATGCAGCATCTGAATGTTTCACCCAAATTAGGGATGCAATCATGTAACCAATTGGCAGGTAGTTCTCAGGGGGTTAAACTCTCTGAAGCCACTGTTTACAAGACAGCTAACTGCAGAATGATACACCTTTAGGTTATAGCTATTGTAATGATCCATTATAGATACATGTGCACATTACAGTCAATGAGTCAATGAATATGCCAACATGTGGAATTGGATGAAGCAGCTCCATGCAGAATGACATTTCAATATTTTGAAACTTGGAGAAAAGTTGTTTTTTACTATAGACCGCTTGACTGCGAGAGGAGAAAGTTATAGATTAGGGTGTTGCAATGAACCGAGGTATGAGTAATACATATAACTCTATCATATTCTTCAATAAGCAACATGGTAAGAAGTATAGATTCCATCTATGAACATGGATACCACATCAAAATGCTGGAACTCTGTATGAATGAAAGGATTCTGTGGTTTTTTCACATGTTGCCTGACATAAACATGCAATGTTATCAAGTAATTTCCATAAGATTGACATCAGTCTATATGAAAAATGATGCACTTTCAAATGTGACAAAATTTGAAACAGCATTTATATTTTTATACATTTATCAACTAAAATGTATATAATTCATATTCAAACTACTGAAAAGTTCCATGTTATAATTGTATACAGGTATGTACTACTTACTATCCATTGTGAGGTAACAGTACAGTGGTACACCTGTATACTGTAACTAGACATCATGCATCAACATTCTACTATGAACTATGTTGATAGATGATATGTTCATGTGTAGGATCAACTGAATCACTATCTCTATGCCTATAAACTCATCATACAACTTTCACCTATTTATCTTAATGTCAAAATCAGGCAGGTATGCAAGTCAGTGTCATGCCGTATCGGCACACAGGTATATCAACACACTCTATGAAAAGTTCAGTCTGAGATCCTGTCTGTACTTCATGGACCCTTTAACCATCTACGGTTCAATATATTTGATGAACCCATCTATAGTTAGATTTTTCACTGACAGAATTTTTTACAGTATCTGTACAGAACCTAGCATAAGATCTATATAATAGAGGACAACTTAAAAAACACCTTTTTTCTGAGAGTGTAGGTAAATATGAACTAGATAGACAAGGGCAATATTCAGATTTCATATTAGTTCCTGGCCTAAGCATACAACTTCTTTAACCTTTTTTCTGTCGGATAAATAACACGGGGCAGTCAGAAGGCTCAAACAAATAGCCATGGCTAGGGAGGAGGCTCATGATAAACACATTCTTAGATCATGCAGTCTTTACTCTTTTCAGATTGCAGGTGACATGATACTGTGCTTGTAGTTTACCCAAAGGGGTACTCAAGAATGACAGTGCCTCCTTGTTTGACCAGAAAGACGAATGGAAAAGGATTGTTTTCTTCTTTTTTGTGTGTCAGTGAATGTGTAACATACTTAAAGGGGCATTAAGAGATGTGGTGGAGGCAGCGCACTCAATTACAAAAAAAAATATGATAACAACTGGGATTAAGAAAAATCAGCCCTCTTTGTACAACAAAATGTCGATTCAAAAATGCTGGTAGAGCAGCAACCAGCATTTTACATGGTTAAGTGTGGTATTCCAACATATTTAAAACATTGTTTTAAAAAGTGTTGCTGTTTTTTTTTAGTAGAAACAACAATAATGGCAATTTTTAACGTTCATCTTGAATTTGAATCTCCAATTGACATTGTGTCCCTTTAATGTCCAAAAACAAAAAGATTTTAAGAATCAATGCATTAAATTTCTACTGAAACATGATAAGGTCTCATGTTTAAGCTAATAAGTGTCGTCCATGGGTAGTTTCTACAAACATGCAATACCTTTGATCCTTGCATGCCTGTGCCTATAGTTGTCTTCTATAGTAGATGTGGGCAAAGGCATGCTCACTCCATCATCAACTAATGTTATAAAGCTACTTCTTATCTAACCATACCACAGTTTTAATGCAAGTAAAATAATTTATTCTAAAAACATGAATGCAGATTAAATCACATCATCTATTGCAACAATCTTATGAACGGAATGAAACATCCTTGTAATACTTGATCCATCTCAGTGGCGTAGCCAGGGGTGGGCATACAGCTAGTATACAGGGGGAGTAAAAAAAAGGGTACTCAAAGTAAAATAAATATTTAAAATATTTCTTACCAAAATATGAAGGCAGCCAAATGCTTGAATCAATAGCTGCATTTATTTACTGTTGTCAGCAAAAAGAATCACAACATTTCATGGTACCGTTATCCAGTTATGACTATTTCGGTCAATTTAATGCATTTTGAAACCGAACAAACTATTGAGTATTGTACTCAATGAGGCATGATTTTTATGATTAAGTGGCTACGTGCATGAGACACAATAGCTAATTAATAAGACAAAACAAACTTGCTCAGATATTATTTTCACACATTAAATGCAAAATAATTACAAAACAATGTTATTATCTCGTGAATACAGCATAGAAAAGAAAAAAATGATCGGATTAGAGTGTACGCCATTATTCAATAGTGAAATTCAAAAGAGCTTGTTAAAGAAATATCACAAATCTTGTTCGTTTTTAAAAATGTACACTTTTATCTAAATGGACAGAAACCATGTTTTCCTCAACCAATTTAACCAACTAAAATTCTTATGAAAGCTAATGAGACAGCCTCTCTGCCAGAATTTAAAAAAGAGAAATAAAATTCCAAAGTTAATTGAGTACACTTTTTTATGACTCACGCTGTATGTTATGTTGCTTGTTTTCATACACTCTCAGAAAAAATAGTACTAAAAGGGCCCTAAATCTGGTCTTCTATATGGAACATAGGTTCTTCTATATATGGAACATAGGTTCTCCCTCATGCCAAAAAGAGTTATATTATAAAAAGGTTATAGATACTTTTTGGTTTTTCCAAGAACCTTCTCAATGTTTAAGAACTATTTTTACGTGTTCTAATCTTATGGGTTCCATATACAGGACAAAAAGGTTCAGAATTGAACCATTTTTTCTGAGAGTGTACATAAAGGTTAGGGCAGAGCTAGTGAGGTATTCTAAATCTAAATCATGATTAGAGCGTATTGAACTTAGGAGGGGCGGTCTCATATATATGTAATGCATATCACGGGGACGTGCCTCTCTACTGCTGGGTAGCTTTTTGGTAAGAATCCTTAAAGGGGCATTAAGAGATGTGGTGGAGGCAGCGCCCTCAATTACAAAAATATATGAACAACTGGGATTTGAATATTTTTACAATTGTATTACATGTATGAACTTACACCTATAAGGATTAAGAAAATTCAGCCCTCTTTGTACAACAAAATGTCGATTCAAAAATGCTGGTAGAGCCGCAACCAGCATTCTACATGGTTAAGGGTGGTATTCCAACATATTTGTTTTAATCAAGTTTTGCTGGTTTTTTTTAGTAGAAACAACAAAAATGGCAATTTTTAATGATCATCTTGAATTCTGAAGTAAATTAATTAAAATCAAAAAAATTCAACATGACATTGTGTTCCTTTAAGACTTGTGTCCAAATATGAGGTAGAAAAACGTCAGAAATGATTGAATTAACTAAAATCACAAAAATGAAACCCTATAAAACAAAAACAGACAAATCAGCCGTTCACTTTGGAGGTTATAAATTCCTACAAATGGGTCAGGGTTTTCAGGTGTACCGGTGGCAAATCACTTGCCAGAAAATTAATTTGAATACCCCCATGAGGTATTGATGCAAATTCATATGATGCAAAATTATAAAATCATAATAAAATAGCATAAATAATAATGAAATCAAAGCAAAATAAAACAAAAGCGCACATCAAACTCTATTTATCAAAGGTTTAGTGCCACTAGCTCTAATTTACAATGGCTTGTCATTAAACTTGTTTTGATTAAGAAACAGCGTAGAACATCAGTGCATTTTCAGATATATAATGAGTAATCTTGTTTTGATCACTGTTTAAGCCCAGGGTTTCAACTATTTTTGCTTGAGGGCCATGAAAGAGGGTCCATAAAATTGTAAAAATATATTTCCAGGGGCCAAAATGCTCTGGTTTCCTTATACTTAATTTGGTTTTTTTTAGAGCTTTTCAAGTATCATTAAAATGCCTGAAGGGCCAAATTTGGCCATGTGAGTCTCCATTTAAGAACCCCTGTTTTAGTAGATATAATACCTAGAAGTTGGCATGGTAACATTAATTTAGAAAAAAGAATTAATAGAATTTAGGATGCATTACTGTACAATAATGGCTTAATAAAGCCAATATTCTCCACAAAAATAGGTCCTCAAAATACAAGTTTGATGGGGATGCCCCCCCCCCCCCCCCCCCCCCCCCCCCTCAGTACTGGCCAATTCAATACTGACTTTTCTTTGGCTCATTAAATTTGTCTAAATTAGGGTGTGGTTCTCAGGCAGCCCATTTGGCCCTTAGGCGACGAAGAAAGAAAAAACCGCCCTGTTTTACGGGCGGATGGACCTGTCACGCAGGGTCGGTTTTGTTTTGTTGTTGTTTTTTTACCTGAAATGTCACCAAAATTTGCAAAAATCAGGAATTTTGTTTAAAATGTGCGAAACATTATTTGAGAAAAAAATTCTAAAAACAAAAAAAAATGCAAAAAAGTGGGTCGGTCAGACCTGTAAAACAGAGGTTTTTTTTCCTCAACTTACAGCAAAGAATATCATGACAAGAAAAGTATTAACTTTTAAAATAATTGTGGCTCTCTGAGTCCACGCCCTCTATAATCATAACAAATAATTGTCGATCATTTCAAATCACTCCCTCGCGTACTATGCAACATTTGCATGACCCCAGCAGCATTGTGCGTCTGTAGTTGTGGAATACAGTGCGTTACAAGACCGCGTTAAACATTTGGATGAACGTGAGCGCTCGGATCACGACACGCTGTGATCGACAATTATTTGTTTTGATTATAGTAAAACCAATTGCAAACCTCTGAATCAGGGCTTTTGGCACTAAACCTTCATAATGTTAGTATACTCAATGTCCCATTAAAGGTTACATTTTATGCATTCAAGAACGTTTGTAAAATGGAGTTCCTACTTCATAACGTAACATTAATAATTGCTTGATAATAACATTTTAATATCAAACAGTAACCTAAAAAACTGTGTTAAATTGTTGGTATTTGCCTGTCAAAAGTGGGCAATAAATTAATAAATCTAAGATAGTTTAATTTCTTTTTTGAATTCAAAATTGCCTACAGACACGGTAGATTTAGATGCATGAGGAAATTTGCATGGTGGGCTAGTGCCTGTGTAATTCCACAATACCCTTTATTATCATAAGGTCACTAAATTGATGTTCCCAGCTCAATAATAATAATATCAAAGAAACTACTTCCTTACTCTTGCATCAACATAAAATGTACGCAAACAAAGGCGTTTCAATACTCCTGAAAAGATAATTCGATTGAGTGTATTTTATTTTGATATTACGTCGTTCTTGTTTATGTAACCTTTTTCTGGGACATCCAGTATGATGTTAGCTCAAACAAAACAGCAAATCAAATATAAAACTGTATCATAAAAACAAAAAACAAAACACTAAACTAAAAATGATGGTTTAAATATTGCAAAAGGGCATTAAATGATAGATAATACATAGAAATGGAACATCTGATGTAATATCAAATGATTCAACAAAATCAAACAAACAAATAATATATTATAGCTAAAACTATGAAACTAAAGGTTAATATGAAAAATTATCACTTGATTTCAAATGATTCAAACAGAAGATCTAAAAGCTGTTATATATTGTTGGTTAAACTATGGGTTATTTGTTATTGAAAACTGAAAACTTGATTTCTTGAATTTTCTACCTGAATGTTTTATTGTATCGATATAAATGTTCCAGTAATAAACTGCTCAAACAAGGTTCGGACATTTGTTTTCAATCGCCTATTTTTCAAATATTTCATGATATATTCATATTGTGTTTCATATCAATGAAATGCTGATGTGTTTTTCCTTCTAACGATACCTCATTCATAGCAATCACCTGTTTCAGTGCTTATCCACCTGGAGGTCTCATTCAAAATGTGCCAAATTCACCACTATTTGGTGCACAACACTACATCAGCTTTTCATTGATATGAAACACAATATGAGTATATCACGAAATATTTGAGAAATAGGCGATTGAAAACAAATGTCCGAACTGTTTTTTAGCAGTTTATATGAAATGATGAGATATGGTAGTCAAATTTCACACATATAAGGCTAAATTAAAAAAATAATTTGTCTCAAAGCTCATGCGCGCGTTAGTTTATTGATGCGCATTAGAAAGAAGAAAAAAAGAAGAAAAAAAAAAGAAGAAAAAAAGAAGAAAAAAAGAAGAAAACAATTTTCAAACAACAAAAAAATCCTAAAATGTCACAAATTTTTCAGTTTTTCATTGATCACATCATTCTAAATACAAAAGGTCACTTTTACAAGGAGTTCAATATTTTATATTTACAAAAAATAAATTAAAAATTAAAAAAAAACATCATTCAGCATTAGGTTTTGAAAAACTGAAGAGCTTTGAGACAAAAGATTTGTTTAATTTAGCCTAATGGGTACATATGTTGTGTGATGATAAACCTATACCTATGACAGTACACATGTAAATAAATAAGTAAAATTCATTCTGCTATAACAAGTCATTTGTTTGTATTTATCGCAACAAAAATAAGTTTTTCTCATCTTCCAAATAGACTTGTGCTACAAAATTGGTGTATAATGCCACATCTGGATTATCGTCCATAAATTGGTTCTTGGCATATAACATTAAATTTTCAATAATTTGGCTTCCAATTAAAATATAAGAATGTGTTGGTGAAAATATTCGGAAATGTTTTTATACATTTGAGTTAATTTTAAATTCCTAGAATGTAACCTAGAAACAAATTTGTCTATTGTACGCCTATAATTGATATTGCATATATAACAACTGAGGCTTTTGAATAGTCATCTTTTTGAACTTGCTTATGGACAGTAGTTCTCTTTGTGCTTTAGCACCTTCGTACAAGCTCCTTGGTTTTGGCATTATATACATTTCAGTGATTGAATGATTGGTTGATATTCATATAGGCCTAATGTAAAAAGCCTTAACTACTGACATACCGGGTGGTTCAAAAAAAAGTTGACCCAAGTTCAAAGCAATTTTTCAACCACATTTAAAGGTTCAGAGAATTTGTGTTTACTTAGTCTTAATAAGCAGTATGTTTTGCAATTATCCTGTAAAGATGACACGTTTAGCCTGTTTGGTTCTTCAGATATGATTCATTACAGAAAACATGTACAAAACTGACTTGTCCACGGGAGCATCATTTAGTTTTTGTCTTAAACAAAACAGCATGCTCTAGTTTCAGAAATAAAAAGCCCGCACTGACAAAGTATCCCAATCTCTATGCTTATGTGCCATTCACATTCAACAAAGAAACGTAGATACATATAAGTAGGTAATGTCAAGCACCAGACAGATGTTTCAGATGTCTCCTTTTTTCTTTTTCTCCTATTTTTACAATTTGTGACCAATCGTGGGCAAGTCCACTTTGTGCATTCCATCTCTACTAAAGGACGCTCCCGTGGCCAAGGCAGTTTTGTGCATGCTTTCTGTAATAAACCATATCTGAAGAACCAACCAAGCTAAATGTACCATTTTATTAGGATGATTTCAAAACTGACTGCTTATCAAGACTAAGTAAACAGAAATGCTCTGAAACTTTAAATGTGGTTGAAAAATTACCTTGAACTTGGGTCAACTTTTTTTTTGAACCACCCGGTATAACCTGCTGCTCTCACCCCCCCCCCCCCCCCCCCCCCACAAAAAAAATGTTGGTTTGGGGACCGTCTGCTGTTTAAAATATTTGGAACATGTTTCTATAGGGTAGACTCTCTGCCTCTCTCTGTCTTCCTGTAGAAACATTATACTGCCGAAAGGTATACTTTATTACCACACACTTGTTAGTATTTTAAAATGTGAAACGTGGAAAGACTCAAGAAATCAAGATCAGTGATCAGTTCCTAATTCACATAGATAAAGTGCATACAGAGTTGGACAGAATGTATTTCTATAATGGTCCCTATATCACAACTATTTCACCATGATTCTACTATCAGTTGGCAAGTCAAAGAGTACTTACTAGCACCAGAATCAACTGTTGAGCATGGTGGGAAAGGACAATAAAAATCAAACTGAAATCAGTCATAAAACTAGACTATTATCCAAATTGTACAATACTGGTGTGGTAATTTAGTTAAACAAATAGCTTTGCATATGAAACATTACAGGGGCTTACTTTTATTGCAAGCTTCCCTAAAACCACAAAAATTAGAAATCAACTTCAGAAGATATGAAACCATATATTTTACAGCATTTCTTGTTTGGTTTATAGAGCTACAGAAAATCTAACAGCCTCTCTAAAAACCACAGTCGTAGTTGTCTCTTTTAAAAAAGGCATACATCCGATTCAAGCAAAAAATTTAGATGGGTATTTATTTTGTATATAAAGTACTTTTTTACATTGAGGGATGGGAATAAATACTATCCGCGGTAATGATCCAATTCAGCAACCTTCAAGCATATAACAAACATGTCCATGTTTAAATTCAGGTCAACCCATGTAGTTCCTTCAGTATAAATATATGGCACGACATTACTTGTGAATAAAATCAGCAACCTTTTACCAAGCTTTTCGGTTCGATAGCGAAATTCAATAAGTTCCCATGCCCGCTGGAGGAATCATGATTAAATGACAAATAAATATTCTATGGAAGTACTGAGGAATCAGGCCTAGGGCTACAAATTTGAGTGCTTTTAGCCTACTTGATGTATTATAGTGAAACCATTTTTCGACTACCCACCATTTTTGTAATGTAATTTCATCTTACAATCGACAAAATAAAATGTGGTAGATCTCTTTTTTTAAAGGTAACAAAATTTAAAAAGAAAAGTTTGTTTTTCCAGATGCGTTGTTGCTCAATGCTTTGAAATTTCGTAGATTCATTTAACAAAATGCATGTTTCCCGATATTTTACATAGATATTGTGTAAAAAGAAGAATTGATACAGCATAGCAACAAAATAACACAAACATTTTTTGTATCATTTATACCTTTTTCATTCCATTTATTTCCGAACATGCATGCATGGTGTAAATTCTGAAACTGTATAACATTTCATACATCAATTTCTAATCTTGCATGATTTACAGTCTTTGGTAGCTAACAATGTATCAAAATGTAGCTAACAAATTCCTCAACATCTACAACATTTGCATCATTATAGGATTTTATATGTAAACAGTAGTTTGGCTTCTATAAAATATGGGTACTTCGTTTTTGTGCAGAATTACAAATAAATTAACACTGAAAAGGAAAGACTATGTCAAATGTATGATTACATCCATCGTACACATGGTTTCATCTTTCAGCATGCCCAAGGTCAAAAATTGTTTACTTGTAGACAGTCACAACATGGCACAAATGGGACAAGGCTGCGGTAATTTGAGCACATAGAAGTAAAGACAAGTTTAGTCTTTGTGAATCAGCCTTTCCCTTGGATAAGATGTCTTGCCTGTCTAAAATAGTATTTGCCTTAGGTCTAAATAGCATAGGAGGACAAAGCTGCAAGAACTTGAGCCAAAGAATGCAAGCATCAGTTATTGAAGGCTTGCCCACTGGGATGGATGATGAATGTACATGTATATCTTTGCCTTGAGTCAGTATAGAAAGGCTCAACAACTAATGACAAGATAGCAAAACCTGATCCCTGTGATATATTTGAATAAACAGATTATCAAAATCAAATTATTTTCCTCTTTGGGCATACCTAACCAACCGAACATTGCATCAAATTCAAATCACATTCTGTTTGTTGTGGCAGTTAACTTAGCTCTCTCCTATGAATGTTTATGGACTGGTTTTCTGCGTGACTTGAAACAATTAAATCATTCAAACACATACAATCATCAGACAAGTTTAGTGTCTTGTGGGTCAACCTTTAGCTAGAACAAGATATCTTTGTTTTGAGCCATTTAAAAACTGCATAGATAAGGTTTTAATAGCTGCAAGAACTTGTGCCATTTCAACCATTAACTGCAAGACCTTGTGCCATTTCAACCATAAACAAAGGCATATATCTTGGGCTTGGCTGGATTCCTGCGAGACATAAAACCACCAAATGATTTTAGAAAATGTACAAGTGTAGAAGACACAAAATTGGGGTGTTTTAAGGAAATGATACCTTTCTGATGTGATTCTATTAAAGGGGCACTAAGAGATGTGTTGGAGGATGCGCCCTCAATTATGATAAAAACTGGGATTAATATATTTTTAATATTGTATTACATGTATGAGCTTACACCTATAAGGATTAAGAAAAATCAGCTCTCTATGTACAAGAAAACGTCGATTTTAAAAATGCTCGTCCCGCGGGACGAGCATTTTATGTCCGACAGTATCCCCCTGCAGTACGCGTGATACATAACGTGAACCATAGTTGCATAGAGGGCGTTTTTCAATAAATAGCGATGATATTGTTTTAATCAAGTTTTGCTGTGTTTTTGCTAGTAGAAACAACAGTAATGGCCATTTTTAATGTTCATCTTGAATTCTGAAGTAAATTTTTAAACATTTAAAATTTTCAACACCACTTAATGTGCCTTTAATGCTTTATAAGCCTTGTTGGAAGCAAAAGCACTATTTCATCAACGTCTTTTTACTAAAACATTATCAAACATATCAAATTTCAATGCTAACTCATATTCGAATATACTATTTTGCATCATAATGAGGTCAACGTTTTAACCACACAAAAATAATACCATTTTCGCAGTGATAGAATGACTGAAGAGGCACTAATGAGGGAATGATAAATCATATATTATGATCTAAAATGACAGGGTCATTGGATAGGTATACAAAGAATTGTCTCGTTCTAATTGGTTGACTGGAATCTGTTTGGAATAGTGAAATAGGTGTGTTGTATTACCGGGATTACCGCAATGTCACCTGTCTCTGTGATCAATGAGGTCGCTATAACAAGATGATTGGGATAGCAAGCTGTGATTGATTATAACCACTATCATCAAAGAAGATTTCTTGTGTAGAGTCCAGCATGATTAGCACCACTACCATACCAACAGGAATTTACCAACAACAAACAGTGCAAAACACGCATTAAAGTAATTAACAGCTGGAGATTGTCTGACTGCCACCTTCATAATACATGGTACAGATAGGCATCTTGGCCACAGATTAGAAAAAAAGTTGAATCTCAACTAAAAAGTGTTATTCAAAAAATAAAGGTCTTAGAAATACAAGAGAGGACTGAATTGAATCTGAATCTGTACTACCTGTAACAAGACCCTCGTTTAACAACATTATAAAGCCTTTCATTACAATGCAATGTAAATTGGACCAGTTGACACTGATGACAGAAATGTCATGTGATAAAAGTGAAGCATGCTGGTGTTGCACAAGAAATCTTCTTTGACTATACTATGGTGCTGTTTGAATGTGGGTGACCTGAACGTGCTGTGCTGCTGCAAAATTAAAGTTCAAATCTCGTTTTAATGTTGGAATTTCTGTGTCTAAAATATGTGCAATTGTTTAGGTTTTTCCCAGGGAATGGTGGAATAAGTATGACACTATAGTATAATAGGCATGGTACGATCAGAAATACATGTAAAAAGGACATTTTTCCGTCAGTGGACATAATGGTTGTCATTACAGGGTGTGCATGATGCACTGTAACTTTCCAGCCTCAATATCTAAGCTTATTTACTTTCTTTTACCCTTATATTTCATCGAATATTTATAAAGCAGCTTTTTCCTAGCTGTCATATATTGCACTTCTTCCATATGGTTCTTTTCTGAACTGTTTCTTGCCTGAAGTGTATACCTAATCACACACAGTGTGTGATGCCGCTTATAGCAGAATAGTCTATGCATAACATAGTACAAGTCCTGGTTATGATCGACTTGGTGGAAAAAGTGCTAATACTTTATCTATCTGGGGGCAGTCTACACAGATTTATGATAAATTTGGCGAGAAAGAGCAATAAGTTCATTATTTGTATCTATATTTTAAATAAATCGCACACACCGGGTTTATATACCTCTCAACTGACCCTGTGAGGTATAAACCATTAACTATCCATTAAAAAAAGCTTTAAAACAGCTAGTCTCCATAATGGACAGGGTAAAATAAAGGACGAAGTAGTCAAAATTTGACCCCATTTTTTAGTTTGGGTGCATAGTTAACACCTCTTCTCAATCAATGTGATCCGGTCATTTTAAGATTGTACTTTGCATGCTTTTGATCCATAGATGATGTGAATGTACCAAGTTGATAGACAGTGATGTAAAGGGTATACTGAGTAAACTGTCTGGTGCTGTTACAAAATGACAAATCTGTCTGGGTATTTTGCCAACCGAACAGCATTGTGCAGAAACCTGGTGTGATATCATTGGCAGTCTGATCGTTACATTGCATTGCCTTGCAAAAGAGGACGTAACATTAATTATTGGACAATCTCTTATAGATGCAAACCTGTCACATGACCTGGAAATAAGCATGACTAGAACTACCAAGACACGCTGAAATTTAACATTGCCCCAGAATTGCTATGCACATTTAATGACTATTCTATACACATACCATGACTTAGACACTTTTCTCACTTGTTCTTTTTCTTCAAATCACGGCAGCATATCTGTTCTGTTAACAGGTACATATAAACGTATGACCCTTGAAATGTTTTGCTATCTCTCTAACCATCCCCAAGGAAAATGGAAGTGTTATTTTACCAAATCATCCATATTGCTTATACATTGTAAGTGTCACTATTTAACTCATCTTAATCAAAGTCGAGTTAAATTTAGCTGTATTGCCTGGCGCAATAAATGCCCATACTAGACGGATAGGACAATGTTATACAAAATGTGACTTGAATTAAATGAAACACAAGTTGTTTATTTCAATCAGAACCACTGGCATAATAATAATGATGATAGAAATAAATGAGTGAACCACACCCAAGAGAATTTGTTTTTTGTCGGTATGAATGAGGAGACTTGATCATAATGTTGGTTAAACGTACAAACCTCACAATAATCTAAAAATTATTTTCCAAAAAGGACCGTTACTTTAATATTGCAATGCTAGAACCACTGGCATAATAATAATGATGATAGAAATAAATGAGTGAATCACACCCAAGAGAATTTGTTTTTTGTCGGTATGAATGAGGAGACTTGATCATAATGTTGGTTAAACGTACAAACCTTGCAATAATCTAAAAATTATTTTCCAAAAAGGACCGTTACTTTAAAATTGCAATGCTATCAACTATCATGCATTTGTCTCCAAGATGAATGTGAATTACATGACAATGTGCATAGGCCAACAGCCAACCTGATTCCCAATAACACATCATCCACCCACCGAGAAGTCAAAAAGTAATAAATAAATCACCATATCTTGCTATCAACGTTAAAGAATTGACATTTAAAAGGGGGAAACCCTTTCTTTCTTCTGTTCGCCACTGTGAACATGTCTAACATAAATAATGAATATAAAAGCAGTAGAAACGAATTGCTTTACACAGTATGAAAGAGTGTGTTTCTTGCTAATTGCAGAATTTCCGGGTGAGGTGTTCACTCGATCTGCACGTATTGAAACGATGAAATTATCCCTGCAAGCTGATGGAGTGAGATGAAATGGAAAAGTCTATGAGTAAAATCTCCTCAAAATAAAGAATTAAAATGTGTTGATGAAGTATTGGGATTTACGGGGATTTGCAAGAAGATTATAATAATCAGATAATTCCAATCTTGGAGCTTATGGTGCAAAATGGTGGTGCAGGGAGTAATGTGTTGCAATGTGACTTAAGTAAAGGAATATCCTGGTTATTATAATGAAACTATTGAGGGAATAAATTATGAGGTTATCCACATGAGCACAGGATTATGGGAAAAGGGTTGAAGACCGGGTTAATGACTTTAGCACATTTTCAATTTAAAGACCACTTTTTTAGATAATTCTTTGGAGCTTACACCATAATTGATTCAACAATTAGATAGGAAAATAAAGAACACATTTGGGTAAAACTGGTTGATTATTATTGATGTTACTTATTTGAAGGCTCATGAGGTAAGCAGGCATGCATGTATTTTAGAATACGGATTGCACATAGAGCAACTTCAATTTTTGTTCAAACATGGGATAACATAAAGCAATTATGTAGAGCATGACGAGAAAATAATATAACCGTAATTCCGCAATGATACAGCGAGTGTAACATAATAAAACACATAAGATGATGGCAACCGTGGGAATATACGTTCCAGTTATTCGAAACATGAAGAAAATGTTAAAATAATATTTCAAGCATGATGGAGGAAGCATAAATCCATAATGCAGGAAGCACACCATAAAATATTTCATTATTCTAGAGCATCGGAATAAATGTTGAAGTTATTACAATCCATGGAGGAAGCATACCATTTAAACAGAATGATAGAAGCACACCATCATATTATACGCGACTAGACATCCATAAAGCATTTGAGGAACCATCCATTTTTTCCAAGCATGATGAACAAGCATATAATCCAGACCCAGACAAATCGCACCCTCATAAAACATACAAATAGCCAGGACGAACAACAATAAATCATTTGAATTAACATTCCACTTTTTACAAAGTATGATGGGGGAAACATAGAACCAATACACCCAGCATGAAGGAAGCACACCGCCATTTAATATACACAGCCAGTTTCTTATGCCATGCATCATGATTACTCGGCTGCCAGTACCTGTACAGGTACTGTTTGCTTAGTACCTGTATGGAAACTGTACAGTACCTGTGCCGTACACAACCAAGGAAGCAGAGTTGGTACTGTGCAGCTACTTTGGTGGTACTTCACTTGTACTTTAAGTGCCCATATGGGTACTCAACATACGGTACCCATATGGGTACTCAACATACGGTACCCATATGGGTACTCAACATACGGTACCCATATGGGTACTCAACATACAGTACCCATATGGGTACTCAACATACAGTACCCATATGGGTACTCAACATACAGTACCCATATGGGTACTCAACATACAGTACCCATATGGGTACTCAACATACAGTACCCATATGGGTACTCAACATACAGTACCCATATGGGTACTCAACATACAGTACCCATATGGGTACTCAACATACAGTACCCATATGGGTACTCAACATACAGTACCCATATGGGTACTCAACATACAGTACCCATATGGGTACTCAACATACAGTACCCATATGGGTACTCAACATAGAGTACCCATATGGGTACTCAACATAGAGTACCCATATGGGTACTCAACATACGGTACCCATATGGGTACTCAACATACGGTACCCATATGGGTACTCAACATACGGTACCCATATGGGTACTCAACATAGAGTACCCATATGGGTACTTAACAGACGGCAGAGTAATCATGGTGCAGGGCATACAACATGACGGTGTAGGAATAAACATTGTCATTATTCAAAGCTTGATGAGGAAAGCATGTGACACATACAGAGAATATTTGAAATAACAAAACTATCAACATATACGGAAAAACATACTGATGTCATTAGGACTTGCAACCACAGTACAAATGTGCAATACTAAGAGTAATTGGAAGAGTTTTATTCTGTTCACAAATTTGTTGTTTCGTTATTTCAAGTTGCCAATTTATGAATGGCTTTTTATGTATTTTTGCAACAAATGAATCAATAATGATTTATTGTACTGTGGTTTGCCTTTATAAAACGGTTATAGACAGATCAGCTATAAGATCAGACATTGGTTGATAAAATCTAAATTTCTACACCCTAAAGTATTGACGCACAATTGTTATAAATTTGCTTTTTAATGCCTAGCCGAATTTTCAATAAGAAATATTACGATTGATTGGCTCCTTAGTTTAGGCTCACGGTTAGGCAAGGGTTAGGTTTAGGGTTATGAGTATGTTTACCAATGGTGGACTCAGAAATTGACCAACTCTGACAGAACTGCATCATTGACACTTTTACAACCAAGTTACAAATCACAGAAAAGAGATACGACAGTTTTCATATGAATGCAGAGACAACAACTGTAACCTTAAATTTTGGCAGACAAAAAAGTCTAAAACTATGGCTGGCCTCACCTACACTACACCTTCTTCAATGCAATTATTTCAGAGCATAATCCAATGTTTGCAGCATACCGATGTATGGTAATCAACATCATTTTACTGCATGGAAATGCTGCAGTTATCACCAGAATAGACTCTAATGAAGATGGTACACTAGCCCAAAAATGTTCCATTTTGTTTGTAATATTGTTGGCTACAATTACAAAAACATATGTGCCTTCAAACAAGTACACCATGATTTACTCATATTAATGCAGCATCTAGAATGTACCTATTTTCAATGTTATAAATAAGCCTAAATTCCAGTGGTGCCTTGCTATCTTTAGGCCTACTGTAAATTTGGTAGACAAATGCAATAATTTCTGAAAGTTAAGGGTCTTCAATATATATATGGGCTTGTAGTAAAACCTGTTTACATTTATCGTCTGGCACCCCACTTATTTCAAGCCCTGGTTGCCTATTTATTGCTGATCACACTATAATCCAAATCCATGTAGACCTACCTGCACTGACAGACAAAGCTTCAGCAAACTGTTCCCTCCAAGATGATGTGCCCACCACCAGAGACATGTTAGCTTTCTTTATCAGTTTGTCCACTGTGTTCTGAGGAAGAGAAGGTGTACACAAATAATGATATATTTTGTTAGAACTGTCAAACAACTGTTTATCCACAACAATAACCTATTTGGTAAAATATCATAAATATTCCTGGCCTACACTTTCATCATGTGGTGGTTTTTTTCCTTTGATAACAATCCTTATGGGATCGAAATATCAGATATGTAGAAGTAAAACCTATTCATCAGGCTGAGACAAATTTTGTTGTTGAAATGTTTAAATTTGTTTTGAATTTTTAAATATTTAGCAAATTGCTGAATCACAAAAATTTCCTGAAATACAGAAAAAACACAGAAAACCCCACGCTCAATCGACTAACCTTACCTGATGAGAGGTAGAACAGGGTTTCCCCTTCATCTAAAAGTTTAAATTGCTATACTATATATGAACAAAGTCATCACTTAACAGAGTAATTTTAAATAATAAAAAACTTGTCACTATTTTTTATGAACTTGACTAACCTGTTTTTTATCATTTAAAAGGACTATTACATTTCAATCGATTTGATTCAATAATACACTAAAGTAAACCTATATACGAGTTCATATACAGGGTGAGTCACAATAATACACTAAAGTAAACTTATATACGAGTTCATATACAGGGTGAGTCACAATATAGGTTTTCCCGTTCATTTTAAAACATGTTTTATAATAATTAGTCATAGCAGCTTACAAATTAGTCCTAAATAATATTGACGTGCATTTGTAAACTTCAATTTAGTCTTAGCTATATTCACTTTAGTCTTAGTAATTATCGCTTTAGTCTGATCATTATTCACTTTAACCACCTTATCACTGTTTTTCGTCACGCTAGTTTGATTTGGTCCAACCAACAGTTCGGTGGACAATTGTGAAAAGCAATTTGGTCTTTTGTAGTACAAGTTGGATCTGTTTTCAATGTATTTCATCATTGCGCTATCTAAGGCCTACCCTATACACATTCTAAATGATGTTGAAATGCTTGCTATATATATTATAGTCCTGTTTGTCGTTCGGTCGTTCTACACTCTCTATATTATTTTTGGTTCACGTCCGGAGCGTTTTCATGATCTGAGGAAGGAGGAGCACCCTAATTTGATACAGGATTTATGATATAAAATTATAATGTTCTTTTTTCACTTTAATTGTAAATGTCACTGCATATGTTTTCTTTATTGTCTTCATAAGTCTTTATTTATCTATATATATATATATATATATTTTTTTTTTATATATACATCCCTTTTTCTTTATAATGAAAGTCAATATAGTGATTGGGGCATAGTCTTTTGTTTTCAGAGAATTGTTCTCACACATTCAAATCATATCAAAGTTTGACTCAAGTCTTTCATCCATCAATTGGTTGTCTTGTAATACAGCGTGGGAGATACGTGTATGCTGTAGGCCCACTGCCCAAACTATTAACAGAAAGCTTTTTAAAACCAAGAATTTCATTTTATCAACAAGATGGATTTGCTTTATAAAATAATTAACTTGTTTGAAATAAGACCAAATTGCATTTTATAAACAGCCACGGCGGGACAGATGAGACTAAATGCAACGATTCACGACGATTCACAGTGCTCAATCGACCAAACACTTTTGAAAAATGTTTAACGCGAATAAAGCTAAGACCAATGTGAACATAGCTATGACTAAATTGAAATTGAGAAATGCACGACAAAAAAATGTAGGACTAATTTGGAAGCTGCTACGACTAATTTGTATAAAAAATGTTTTAAAATGAACGGGAAAACCTATAATACACTAAAGTAAACCTATATACAAGTTCATATACAGGGTGAGTCAGAATGAGTTAGACCAAGGTTTGCTGATTTATAAATGGCGATTGGAGTGTATTAGGAAAGCTATTGAGGACTTCATATGAATGGTTGAAGCTTTCTTTCACAGAAATGGTTTTTCATTAAAAAAATTCATATTCCAGTCTCCCCACGGAATAAATTTAGCCACAAAATGTACATTTTGAATGAGAAAGCTTTGAATCCATGAAAACTTAATTGAACTTCCAAAATATTTTGTTAATGTCAAGTATCCTTTACAAGAGCCAATTAGCATTCATCTGCTATTCAATACTTAAAAGTATGAATCCATTTTTTAAGCTGGGTTTTTTAAAACAAAATCTCAAAAATGAAGGAATAATAACTTATGATGCAGTCACATCAGTTGATAATTTCAACATTTTCAATAACAGTTGTTGAACCATCATAAAACTGTGTAACCAAGAGTGATTTCATTGTGTTTTCTTTACTGAACACATTTCTTCAAAATTATACAATGGATTTACTTGAATTTTACACCAAATTGAAACATTATCATCCTATCACTTATGGACCATACTGTAGCACTTTCCACCTGCTTTTAAATGATGGACAAATCAAAATTAAAAACTACCGACATACGACTCATTTCGTTTGATCCCATCACATATGTGTGCTGTCTACTGAAGATGACAGTCAACTATAAAGATTTCCCAACTACTTTTGCTCAAAATGCCACTATATAGCATTTCAAATGATTATTACAAATAAATATATTTGTTTTTAAACATATGGATTTATGTAAAGCATGTCAATTTTGTTGATTCAGTTGGCGTACCCCGACTGACCCTAGTTCTTCCCTTATCTGTGCCGTGAACTTTGATTAAAGGAGAAAAGGGGAGCTGGACATAGATTAAGGGAGACTGTTTTATTTTGCACAAAAGTTCAAACAAACATTTGCTTTATGCCTTGGAAGATGCCCATGCCTCCAATTCCACATCATATTCATATACACAATATAAAATTGCGTACTGCACATTATTTAATAAACCTCCATGGGCTATATCCACAACTACGTTCCGTCTTGTTCATAGTCCAATTTAACGAAAGAGCTCTGTTTTCTCGAGGCACGGCATATCAAATCATTTTCATCATAAACTAGGCCAAGCAAGCATATGTAAATTGGAGATGTTTATGCAGCCAGTCTACATCCAAACCATCTTGGGTAAACCGATTACTAATGATTACGTAGAAAGTATTATTGCTACTAATTTTTGTCCCAAGTATGTCTATGGGTTTTATTAGTAGAGCTCTTGGGGTCAATGTCAAACTAATGCAATTAATTTTGTGTTATTAGTGGTACAAACACCATGTCCACAAATAAATAAATACATTTCTGCAGGGCAATTGGCTCTTATATGCAGTGCACTGTAACCATCACCGTATACTTGCACAGATGTGATAGGAAGGCTGATACACTTTATTTCTTAGTATTTTGTATAGAGCAAAAATATGGATATATTTTCAATCTCATTTTGAAGAAAATTTGTCTCCACAAATCATTCCAAATGTATAAATGTTGAAGGAATTATGTTTCTGAATCCTGTACCAGTATGAAATTACAAGTAAAACATTCTAATCTATTGTTTGTTTAATGGACAATTTAATTAACTTTAATTAGGCATAGCTTTTTTAACCCTAACCCCCCTGAATGCTAAAAATGCTAATCCTAAATCCCTCTCCAAGCGCATGCGCCACCCAGTTTTCGATGACGTAGTCAACCGCGCCTATATAGTGAGCGCAGTATACTGCGTGAATGTGTAGCTGAGGGCTGTGGCTTAGTGGGTGGGACGTGGGGCTTGAGAACGGAGGGTCCCCGGATCGAATCCCGGCAGGTTCCCGGAGATTTGGTTCATGTTTTTTCCTCGAAAATTGTGATCCCAGTCAAAAACCCTAAACCGGGGTTAGGGTTATGTTTAAAATATTTATTTGTGTACTGCATAGCCTATTGCACCTAAGCTATGATAATTGTACAGTGAGGGCGAGGGGGGGGGGGGGGGGGGGGTGTTGTCCAGCATATGCATTGCATGTGCACTAAACTCTCTACTTAATCAAATATAAAAAGGTTCTAATCAAGTGACTTTTAATAATAACCTCATTCAGACACTACCTATGGAAGTAGAATGTTAATAGTTTGTTCTGGTCATTAGTATTCTAACTATTCACCATTACTTATCATACAGACAGACAATACAATCCTCATTGGGTTTGGCCAAGACAAAAACAATTTGTCAGCTTGTTCTAGTCACAGACTTAACATTGTGATAACATAGAACTTTATCACCTGTTCAGCTGTTCAAATCAATAGTTACCCACAAAACCTCTCTAAGGCCACTTACTCAGAAATGCATCTAAACCAAAACACAAACTCACTATAAGACGACATGGGGAAAAACCCTGTTATAAGGGACCCGAGCGAACTATTTTCTTTTCACATTTTTATTTCTCACATTTTTATTTGAAATTTTTGAAAATTCTTAAATAAAAAAAATTAAAAAAATACAATTAAAAAACAAGTCAACAATTATTGAAATTCACCAAAACTTTCAAACATTTTGAAAAAACAAGGCAAACACAGGGTTTCTTTTTTGTGTAGCCTAATGCTGATATAATTTTAGCAAATACCTTTGTAAACAAGTCACGGCTCACAACCATACTTGCATTGAGAATAACAAAATGTCTGGATACCTTTATGTGTGGCAGGTCATGCTAGTTCAAGATTTTATAAGAACGCTTAATATTAGCAAGTTGAATTAGAAGGCTAGTCATGATTTCCTGATGGTTAATAAAGAGGGTAATGGTCTCTAGGTCTTCACTCTTACACTCCTATGTCCTCAAAAGAATTATTCAGTTAGACTTTTGACTGACACATTTTAATGCACAATATCAAAATCATGAGTCAGTAGCTTTTAATACAATACTAAAATCTCAACATACACTTGTCTGATTTTGCTATCTTCAGTAGATAGCGAAACTTCTTGGATACTGCACTAAGATGTCAACAAGAATAGGTACTCTCATCTTGAACTGGGGCAACAGAAAAGCAAACTGTCTTATAAATATATGAAAATAAACATGAATGGCAAATAAAATTGCCAGATTTATGATGGAATGACGCTCTACACAGTGCTAGTAAAAAGCATTATTCAAATAGTCATACATTCCCAAGAACAGATCTTTTGCCCATCAAATCAAGCCTCTATCCACCCAATATGTTAACACAGTAGCTACCTTTTCCCATCGCATCTACAATGAGAAAGAGCCCAAGATCTTCTGATAACTGATGCCATGAAAGTTATATGCATTATTATATGTTATCTGCATGATTTCACTTTGGTTCAATTGATATTTTTGTTGATCCTTTCACATCATGTTAGTCAAGATGTGTACTTATTTGTGCCCTTCTCAGTTGTTAAATTAAGCACATACCTCTATTCAGTTTGCATACTCCTTTCCTCGTTAAATCTCTTTGTAGGAATGCAAGAATGTTGCAAGTGACACTTAGGTCATTTTGCACAGAGAAGCAATTTTGTGTTCAATTTTGTTAACTTAAAGGGACACAATGTCATGTTGAATTTTTTTTATTTTAAATAATTTACTTCAGAATTCAAGATGAACATTAAAAATTGCCATTATTGTTGTTTCTACAAAAAAAAACCAGCAAAACTTGATTAAAACAATGTTATAAATATGTTGGAATACCACTGCTGGTTGTGGCTCTACCAGCATTTTTGAATCAACGTTTTGTTGTACAAAGAGGCCTTATTTTTCTTAATCTTTATAGGTGTAAGTTCATACATGTAATAAAATTATAAAAATATACAAATCCCAGTTTTTATCATATATTTTTGTAATTGAGGGCGCTGCCTCCACCACATCTCTTAATGCCCTTTAATTATTGTTTTAACAAGCCTAATTATTTGATTAAAAATGAATTAATTCCAATTTAGAGACTGGTATTTGGTAAAAAATGTCACTTACGACATTCTTGCATTCATTCCCACAACGAGTTAGACCGTGAAAACTGAGAATAGCATCATTGTTTGAAATGAGATGTTTTATCATGAATAATATATTACCATTATTCTGTTTAAATGTTCAAATTTAAAGAGGTTATTTTATTCATTTTACTGTGTGTATAACCTATAATTATTTTACAGAGCATATAATATCTGCAAAATGTTTTCTTTAGGATAAAATACAGCTCAAACTCATTTTACATGCAATAATGAATCTATTCAGAGAATAACTGTGAAGGGTAATTGAAATTTAATGAAATGCACCTGTGTGTCTGTCCTATATCAACATATTCATGATTGTTCTATGCAACCTTTTCAAAAAACTCTACAGGTGTTTTTTTTATTGTAAGTAGTGGCGAGAACTTCAAGTTCTTCTCACAGCTAGAGTTAATTTGGGTAATAAGGTTTATCGCGAACCAGTACAAATCAATTGATTATCCTTTTCTGATTTATTGTGGGATGGAAAAGGGGGCACATTTTGTCTCTTTTCAATCCCACAATGCAACAGAAAAGGATAATCAATTGATTTTTACTGATTCGGGATAAACCTTATGTACATGCTGGATATTTTGCATACAAATATTTTCACTAACTGATGCAAAAATGACAGTATGCAACATTGGTACCATACACTAGGCCTATATATAAGATTGTAAGTTGTTAAATTTTGCCAACTATAATCGTTACAGAAGTGTGTGAAAATAAAACATTCTCAAAAAAGAACTCCTGCTGTGCGGTTTCACTCCTATGTATTCAGTGTGTGACCACACTAAGACAATAAGACATTGCCTGATCATGCATTATTCTAGAATTTCAAATCATAATTGCATCGATTAACAGGTGATTTGTTGGATTTAGGTCACTATGCAATGTATCTGACATGTGTGAATATCATTTGGCCATATTAATAAATGTTCAGGGTGTATTTCTTTATTTGAGTGATACAATATTACTGTAGCTAAAAAGACAGGGCGTATGCAGCATGTGGGGATGGGGCTGAGACTCTTTGTTGATTTTAAGTCACTATGCAATACATGTCGAGTTACCGATAATGTATGAATATCATTTGGCCATATTAATAAATGTTCAGGGTATTTCTTCATTTGAGTGGTACAATATTACTGTACCTAAAAATACAGGGCTTATGCAGCATGTGGGAATGGGGCTGAGGCGCTTTGTTGATTTTAAGTCACTATGCAATACATGTGGAGTTACCGATAATATATGAATATCATTTGGTCATATTAATGAATGTTTAAGGTTTATTTGGCAAATTCATGGATTTTGGTGGTACACCATTACTATAAAACACTACAGGGTTTTGCATATGCAGCACATGGAATTGGGTTGAGGAGAGTTGTGGGATTTAGGTCACTATGCAATAATGTATCTGACAATGTATCATTTGGCCATATTAATATAATTAAAGAGCAGATATGCATAAGGGCTTACGTTCACTTTTCAAAAATTAGTTATAACCGACAATATAGTATTTTGGTTGTAGTTTCTAGGAATGTGGCAAATTTGCTGCAAAAGCCTTACATTCAATACAGAAGTCAGAGTTGTTATGCAAAACGAACTTACGTCCATGAAAAATGTTTTGCAAGAGGGCTTACATCCATTTTTTTGAAAACTAAAGAATATAATAACAAAAACATGAAAATTGATCGATTTGAAAAACATACTGTATTTGATTGGTTTACTCTGTACCTCTTTAATTATACAAAAAATATTTCAAAGGATCAATCACACTACTCCAGAATACTTTCATACTGTTTTCTCAAAATCACTAAGACGTAAGTAAGTCCTTTGCATCTCAGCTCTTTGTCGTGATATAAGTTGTATGACATGGGCATCCCTAGTATAGCCAGTAGGGGGCCATTACATCTACCATGCTGGTTCTTTGCATCATGAACTCTATAAACTTCATCCCCACCACCAGAGCCAAGCAAATCAGATACAATATCATCAAGTCATCACACAGCAGCATAGAGTTCCTGGCACGAACTCACATGCCATGACGTAAGGCCTAGTAAAAAAAGTTCCATGTTTCCCGTCCCCGCCCGCCTCCGTTTTAGCCGCCGCCTCCTTTTTTTACTATTTGATTTTTTTTATTTTTAAAAATTTAAAAAACATTTCTGAGCTTTAATTGGTCACCTAAACAGCATCCTCGAGTGACCTATATCATGCCCAAGTATAATATTATCTTGGTTTGTTGAAATAATTTAGAAATCCTTTCATTAATTCGAAAAACATTTTCATTTTAAACAACGATCAAGACACATACAGATTTGAATTATTTTTAACATTTGAAAAATACCTAAATTCAGTAAATAATCATTAAATAGGGGAAGAAAAGTGGTTTTTGTTTTTTTATCTGGCAGGTATAGTGGAAAATCTGTTTAGGAGTGTCCCCGACACATTCAGTTGGTCACTTTGGACTTGCTGGCCATCTTGGAAAAAAATAGCAAAAAATTGGAAAATAGTAAATAGTAAGACCCTCCCTCCTCCTTTTTTTAAAAAGTCTGGACGGGAAACATGTTATTTATTTTACTATGCCTAAATAAATTGAAAATAAATTGATCTTTAACAGCTTCACATTGAGAACAATAACAAATCTGCTAATCAGCAGAAATACATGGGACTGTGCCCATGTTAAACATGTAAGTGCTGCAAAGTACATTGCATTCATTCACTTTGGCAAGAACTTTCCAGTTTTCTTCTCTAAATCCTTCCTCAGAGTTGACATTCAATAATCTCAGAACAATTGAACCCATGAGAGTGAATTAAACATTAAATATAGTTAATATGTTTAGATTAACAGCAGTAATTGTTATAGCATCAAGCAGCATCAAGCCTCCTTCCGGGGCCTCCTTTGGCTCTACATGTAGTCACAATGCTCTCTCTGTCTATCAAGCTCGAGGTTTAGTGTTTACCAGCAGACATCTTGGATGCCTTCAAGTAGGACATTTAGAAGTGGTGGTATACAGCAGATTGGTTTGTCCCACCCACAGCCACCCATTTGTGGCACTTTAATTTGTGGTACTTTAATTTGTGGTACTTTAATTTGTGGTACTTTAATTTGTGGTACTTTAATTTGTGGTACTTTAATTTGTGGTACTTTAATTTGTGGTACTTTAATTTGTGGTACTTTGATTTGTGGTACTTTGATTTGTGGTACTTTAATTTGTGGTACTTTAATTTGTGGTACTTTAATTTGTGGTACTTTAATATGTGGTACTTTAATTTGTGGTACTTTAATTTGTGGTACTTTAATTTGTGGTACTTTGATTTGTGGTACTTTAATTTGTGGTACTTTAATTTGTGGTACTTTAATTTGTGGTACTTTAATTTGTGGTACTTTAATTTGTGGAACTTTAATATGTGGTACTTTAATTTGTGGTACTTTAATATGTGGTACTTTAATTTGTGGTACTTTAATTTGTGGTACTTTAATTTGTGGTACTTTAATTTGTGGTACTTTAATTTGTGGTACTTTAATTTGTGGTACTTTAATTTGTGGTACTTTAATTTGTGGTACTTTAATTTGTGGTACTTTAATTTGTGGTACTTTAATTTGTGGTACCTTAATTTGTGGTACTTTAATTTGTGGTACTTTAATTTGTGGTACTTATGTTTCCTCTGGTATTGAATGGTGCATTATTGGAAAGGAGGCTGCAAGGGCGATTGGGTCAGCCTCAGGTACTGGGTTCAGCCTCCTGCTTGCTTCTCATGCGCACTTGGCATCGCACACCACAGTGGCCCCAAGTTTGGGTCACCACATTTAACCTCCCATGCAACCTCCTTTCCTGATTGGACAAATGGTCTTTAGGTATGCCCTACATCAGACAATTGGTGCTGGGCAATAAAGGTGTGTTCATACTCCCGCCGTTGCGTATTGGCCGACGCGATGGTCATCGGTGCACGAGTTGAAGCAATGTCAACTTTTATCCATCGACGTCGTTCGATGTGCAAAGACGGAAGTATGAGCGCACCTTAAATGTTATATTTAGTCAAACAGGAGACCCTTGTGCCCCTGAATTAATGCCATTGTGTATTGTTGGGTAATTTATACAATTTTGTGTGATGATACATTTGTAAATTTGTAACAATTTTGAAATGGTCCCATATACTTCAGAGAAACAAATGTAATGTCACACGACTGTTACAGTTTGCAAACTGCGTAAAAATGTAGCATACAAATTTCCCCTTTACGATACTCTAAGCTGCAGACCAATACTTTCATTACATTTTATGACCTCAGGGAATTAAACCACTAATAACATGACCCATATATTGTTCACCTTTTTGGGAGGCAGAGTACTGTAAAGATGGGAATTTTCAAGTGATTAATTGTTTGTGATTCGCCAATTTTTGACTTTTTTGCATGTTTTTAAATTTATGATTTGTACTTCATCACATAGACCTATACACAAAAGATATACATCTGTGTGTTATTATTTTCATGGTAGCTGATTTGATCGTGAAATATACGTAGCGCAAAGATTTCGACTTCTACAGTATCTTTTATTATTCTACTCACCATTTGACATTTCATAATGACGTTCATCATACATTTTTGTCATCGAGTACAATCAGGGGTGGCTATTTGGCAAAGTCTATATAAATGCCCTGTACGGAATAAGCTTACAGCTTAATTAAACCACAAGCTTCAATCTGTTTCTTTACCTGAAATTCTCCTATGACGAATCCCTTTATTCAGTTTTCCAAACCTTTAAGTTTAAGTCCTTAAAAGGACTAAATGTCCAAAATATTCAAATTTGCCCCATAATTCCTGCTAGAAATACTGTTTATTCCCATGTGCTCATACGATGCATGGAAGAATAGACAACATATCTTAATACAATGCAGGATATAATTTAAATTAAATTTCACAATGAGGCCCTGGTTACTCGACTGCCAGTTCTTGCAAAGGTTTTTAATGCAGTACCTGTATGGAAATTATACATTACCTATGCAGTACAACCAAAGTATCCGCACAGTAGCAGAGTTATACTGGTACCGTGTTGCTACTTTGGTGGCACTTCACTGGTACTCAACATACAGTACCCACACAGGTAAAATGATGCCGCGTGTAAGAAAATAGCTGTGTAGTTGGCACCATAATAGCTCTTAAAGGCGAACTACCACTCTGGTATTCTAGCCACATCCAGTTCTCTTGGGGTTTACAAGGTTACATTTTCTCCAAGTTAACTCTGTACTGTCTGTCACCTAAAGTGAACAGGTGTATGACCAGTTCTTCTGTGGTGAACTGCCAAAGTGGTAGGCTAGCTTTAAACACCTGTACTGTGCCCAGGATGTAAACATCATAAATCCTTAAATGACTACCTTCACATCTAATTCAGGGGCCAGTCGTCCATCAATTCTTATATCAAACCTTTATCATACCCAATGAAGTGAGGCAGTTTTGCCTTTCGCTAAGTGTGATACATATGGTGTGTCTAGACATCAGTCTTACTACATGAAAACAACTTGGGGCCATCTTAGATCTGATTTGAGTAACAGGTAACACATTTGTGCAGTTGCCAATATTATGGTAGTACAGAAAATTCTCCGAATTTGTTCTCTCATTTTCAAGGTTTAACGTAAGACATGAGGCCTAGAACCTGGGGGGGGGGGGGGGGGGGGGGTACTGGCCTAAGACGGTATACGGTGGTGTGCCACTCTAATGGGTAGCTTTTTTGGCAAAAAATCCCTAAACATGGGGTATGATTTTGTGCTGGAAATCCCTAATGGGGTCACTTTTACAAATGGGTCTTTTTTAAATGTATGTATATTTTCGCGAAAATTTGCAAAAATTAGGTCCCGATAATTTGCGAAAATTGGGTCTAAAATGAAGCAAAACCGCTAGAAATGGGTACTGGTTTTCCCCAAAATCACCCCTAAAAATGGGTAGGGGTTTTGAATCTCCAGCGGCACACCCCCGACCAAACCAAATCCGAGTACCACCGCCCACCCCCGGGCCTAAAACACTTTAGGTCTAACGTTTGGGCAAAACAGAGATGTAGTTTTTGAGATGAGACTTGTTTATGTTTTACGAATGATTAATGCAGAACTGGTTGTAAAGTTTTCAAAAGTTGCAACTCTTAACCAAAAGCATAATTGAATTGTATACTTCAATTGCGTCTAAGCACTCGAAGTATAGTAATGATTTTACTTAATAATATTATCGTTGAGGCTTGACCAATGCTTGACACACAGCCTTATCCTATGTATGTGACGTGATAAGTGACGTGATTGATATTTGTCCATCATTTAAGAGCAGGTGAAAAATGCTAGAGTATGGTCCAAACCCCACTAAGATTGAACTTCGAGTTTTTAAGTTACAATCAATTTACCAATTGAGAAAACAAAGTAAAACATAAGAATTTGTCACCCCTTTTTTACCTATAACTCAAAATCAATATTCCCGACATCCGACTCATTCAGCTTGATTGCGTCACATACACGTAAGTTCAGTATCCTTATGCGTTACATCCTGATACCCTTTAAAGCCCCTCTGTGATTGATTACAAGGCATGTATAGTAGACACGTTATGTGACTTTCTCAATTAGAATACAGATTAAGCAACATATACTGCATCTTAATACAGACATCTACTTATATTTACCTGAGAAGAAAACAAACCTACAATCATATTCCTACTGTGAACTAAACCATATATTAGTTGTTGTTTTCATGTGTGTGTATATATCTCTCTCATGGCGATGTTTTTAATTAATTAAATTTAAATAGATAAGAAACAGCTGATATTTAAGGCGACATATTGTGGCAATTCCTTGCCATTCATTCAGGCTAATGACCCTAGGAGTATATATACACCTGTCTTCATGGCTCCCATTGTAATTTACAATAACAATGGTGGCCATGAAATCAGATTTGATCACCATAGAGCTATCATTCTGTTAATTTGCTAGGACACGGATTTGTACAAGCATTAAAATGCTTCATAATGCTATTCTGTCTACAAAAGACATTTTGAAATTGAAGCTTGCTTAAAGCAAAATTTTCATGGCCATCAATCTTGCGGGTTCCAAATATCCATACATCTATATGATTATGCAGCTATAATTACCACAATACAGTTTTGCATCAGTTTAGGATAACCTTCAAACTTTTGAAATAAGATTAATGCAACTGTTTTTTGGATTTTCCAGTTGGTTTGAGTAGTGGATCAAAATTCATACTTTGAAAAAGAGGCGTGTAAAGAGGTGAATATGAAAAAGGGGTGCCATGACTTTCAAGAGGAAGATCGAGGAGACATTCTTACTCATTCATACACTCTTAGTAGTTATGAGCAGAAAACTAAAACAGGCGGAGTGCATTGAGAGTATCTAATTGCGCTTTGTGGGAACTGTAAATGGGCACAACACATACGCATTTATTGATATAAAAGTAACATATGTTATCCAATAAAATCAAATGATATCAAATCAATTGTGAACACTGGAAACCATGTTTCTCTCTATAGCCTCACCATTCAGATGAAGCCCTCCCCCATTTTGACAGATGAAATATTGATTGTGACTAGTCTATACATAATTTTGTCAAACATACTTTTCTTATTACCTTACCTCAAGGCAACATTTTTGCAGTATGATGTTTTGCACAACATGGAATGTATTTTTAGACATAGCTCATAGAAATGTCAGTTTTTATTGAAGAAAATCAAATGTGATCATCGTTTTGAAAATGTATTTAAGCTTTAAGCAATATTGAAGAGGTGATATTTCGATACACTGTTAATTTGTTATTCCTATTTATCAATCTTGACAAACTGTAGGCTATATTTTGGGACAAGTAACATTTCCATGACTTTGAAGAATCTTTCTAAAAATACTCAGCATAGAATGTAGAACAGCGCTATCTACTGATGATAGCACATTATCTCAATTTGCATTTTGTTCCCTTCCCCATGTAGCTTAAAAATTCAGAGTTGTATTTTTTGTTGATATCTGACCCATACATTAGAGGTTCATGACCCTTGGGTCACCAAGATCTACATAACACCTTCCAGATGTATTCCAAACACTCTTTACAAAATTCCAGGAAAAGTGGTTAAAGCCTTAGTGAAACAAACATCCATAGGGTTTAACCCTTAAAAACTGGTTCTCTGGCATGTTATCAAATTCTCATACAGCAGCTATTATACCGGGTGGTTCAAAAAAAAGTTGACCCAAGTTCAAGGATTTTTTTAAACCACATTTGAAGTTTCAGAGAATATGTGTTTAATTAGTCTTGATCAGCAGTAAGTTTTGAAATTATTCTGAAAAAATGATACGTTTATCTTGGTTGGTTCTTTAGATATGGTTCATTACAGAAAGTATGCATAAAACTGCCTTGACCACGGGAGCGTCCTTTACAAGAGATGGAATGCACAAAGTGGACTTACACACGATTGGTCACAAATTGTAAATAAATGGAGAAAAAGGAAAAAGGAGACATCTGAAACATTTGTCTGGTGCTTGACATTACCTACTTACGTACCTACGTTTCTTTGTTGAATGTGAATGGCACATAAGCATACAGATTGGGATTCTTTGTCAGGGCGGGCTTTTCGATTCTGAAACTAGAGCATGATGTTTTGTTGAAGTCAACAACTAAATGACGCTCCCGTGGACAAGTTAGTTTTGTACATGTTTTCTGTAATGAACCATATTTGAAGAACCAAACAAGCTAAACGTGCCATCTTTACAGGATAATTTCAAAACTTACTGCTGATTAAGACTATGTAAATACAAATTCTCTGAAACTTTTAAATGTGGTTGAAAAATTACTTTGAACTTGGGTCAACTTTTTTTTGAACCACCCGGTATAACTTTGATAGGAAATATTTGTAATTATTTTTGCATGTTATTCCACTGCTCTATGCTCTAAAAATAGTCATTTTGAAATAAACAGTGACATGATTTTACCAACAGTGACATGATTTTAAAGAGTGACATGATTATGGGTCCAACACCTGCACCACAGCTCAGTCCAAGCTATGTATGGATATCATTCTTTTCAAATACTTGAATGAATACCTAAATAATATGTTACGGGAAATACTTGAATGGATAAAGCCTCACATTTATAACAAATAGTACCGTTACGAGGAAAATAATGACAACATGCCCCAGGACCATTATTGTAGGTAACAAACTCTGAGAGTCTACTATAGACACCTACCTTGAACTCCATACTTTCCATTAGTCTGACTTCACAACGAGTAATTTCACCTAACTGCGGTCTGCCTAAGTCAGCAACAACTTTTTCTTCTTCGGTCATCAGTTCGTCTTTTTCACTGGTCATGGATGCGTCTTCACTACCTGTGTTTTAAACAATGACAAAAATAACAGAGTTGGAAATTAGAATTGATAATATATTGGATGGCTTTATTTTAAATTAATGTATAGGACTCAGAAAAGTCTTCATACAACATTTTAAAATCATACTAATGTTGAACATAATTATTTACTTTATAAGTATAACAAGTAAATGACAAAAAAAGAAATAACGAAGAAATGTGAAATTTATTATCTATTCTCTGCAACACGGTGATTTCCTCCCAATAGTCATCTTCCAAAATAATTACATCGGGAGTGCTCATCTTAAAAAGTGTGGAATTAAGGCTCCAAAGATGACTGCACTGGTAATCTACCAATGAATTATTCTTCAAAGTTCATGGTTTGTGTTTAGATTTAATGTGAATTGAAACACACATTTGATATTTTTATTCGTAAAAAGATAAGTTCATCAGCTCAATCACATCTATGGTATGATTAGTGCTTCTTATAGGTATATTTGTCTCAGCTGTAGATGGTATGGTATAATTGACCTTTTGTGGCTGACCGTGTTGGATCTAGGGGATTTGACTGCAAGATCATGGGAACAAACCAAACGACAGAGCAAGAAGTCTCTGTCAGCCAGTTACAATTGATAACAAAAGTTAAAAAGCTTCACCCTGGTTGAGTTTATGCCAAATTGAAAACACATAATTTATAGCAAGTGCCATGCCACTTGCAGCATAATCCCTAGCAATATAATGGTAAAGTGACATTTAAACCAAGCTAACAATGCCCAGTGGCATCTAATATACACTACCAACAACTCTAATTAAAAGTACAACTTAGTGAGTGAGTGGATGCCTTCAGGTTACTGGTTATAATGTTCTATGAATAACAACAATCTCCTATCATGGCCTAATTTCACTTCATTACTATTATATCTGTATCTATTGCCATCGAGATAAGAGCCGACAGATTTTCTATTTCAAAATTAACCACCTATTGGCTTTGGAGGAATGTTGTTCTATTTGCGAGACTGAAAGGTAAGGCCTAAATAAAACTGTTTGTTTAGCTAAACATTCACACTGACATGAATTCAAAAATTGGTTGCTTCCTATAGCTGAAAACGGACATCCATTTGTACACAAGTTGAAAACAAACAAGTTCGTAACTTTGCATGATGTACTCAATTAAATTTCTCATATCAAGTTACCCTACCCATAACACTGAACCCTACAGGGAACTAAATGTATGTTAACTAGAACTGTGTAATATAACTTCTGGAACTGAGCAAAATAGACAGCAATGTGTAAAGACGACCCATGACAGGAGTTCATTACTAAGCTCCACCCTAATTGCCCAGCTAATTATAGAATATAAAAAATGCTGTGATTTATGGCACACTTTACCATGACTTTAGGACACACATTGGTAGAACACTCATGACATATTTTGAATGTCACAGGACCCATTATACACAATAAACAAGAATCAACTGGGAAGCAGACATGTTTGTAAGTAGGCTTGGTTCAACCCACACCCTATAATTATATTTAGAAGTATCCCTTTTATGTACCCTTCCTATAATTGCAATACACACTCTGCCGAGTGAAATATTTGAAGCTACCCAATAAGTCCTTACTTTTAAACAGGGAATTCACATTTATAAAGTACATACACATTATTCCTTGTCTAAGTGTAACATGAGCTGGTATGTGGTATATTAATGCTACACAGTAGATGGACAATGACCAGGTGAAGGCAACTCCATATGTTGAAATGTATGGCCATGTGGAAGACCATATGCACAGTCACTAATTATGTGCTATATCATCAGTAGATAGCACTGTTCACCATAAGGCAAAAAAAAAAATTGTTTGCTTGTCCATAGATGGGTCAAAAAAAGTTGGGTCGGTCGGTCGGAAAATCTTTTTTTTAAATCTTTTTTAAACATTGGTTGTTCTGGCCCTATCCTACAAACACAAAAACTAGCATGCACCATTTTGAGCCTTATCAATGGCATGACCCACAGCATAGCGTTAGAAACTTTTATATTTAGATCCTAATTACTACGGTATTAAGTTTTATTCTGTTCAAAAGTATAACTTTTATCATGTACCATTTCTGAATTATTAGGTCCATAACATGGAGGTGACATGAAAAGGGAATTGGTTCACATGAGGAGTAACGTAGGGTTCAATATAGGTCATTCAAATGAATGTTTTAAAAATTCAACAACAAAATTCTTTTCTTTTTTTCTTTTTTTTTAATTAAAAAAAAAGAGAGTTTTTTTCTGACCAGTCGGGACTGCCTCACACGGTCGGTCGGACGAGGACAAGCAAACAACTTTTTTTTGGGGCCTAACTAAGCCAAATTGAGAAAATCTTTAGTAGATAATATTGGTTAACAATCTATGCCGAGTCAATAAATATGTGCTATCATCTGTAGATGCACTGTTCAATGTAACTAGGGAAAAAAGATGCCATCTTCAGTAGATAGTAGATCTTTCAGCGGTGTTCAACAAATCTATGTTTTGTCAGTAAAATATGTACTACTCAGTAAATAGGTGCTATCAACAGTAGGTTCGATGTTTGTATAATATATTATCTAAAATACAGATATATTCAACAAAATTGTGCAACGTTAGGTAAAATATGTACTTCTGTCAGTAGAAAACCCTGTTCAGTAAAGTTACTCACTTGATTCATGAAAAGATACATTAACCCTAACCCTAGAAGTATTGCTGTGGGGACGGACCGAAGAGCAGGGGGAGGTTAATTGGGGGACTAACAAAATAAGTCCGTCACCCCCGGGAGTTGAACCAGGGTCGCCAGAGTGACAGGTAAGCGAGACAACCACCAAACAAGCTAACAGATATACCTGGGGTGTATTGCGGTATGGGATAGAAGTTGGTGCAGGCGCCTCCTAAAAGTGCTGCTGGTCGTGTGGTTCTGTGTCGCGTAGGAGGGTTATGCTTATGAATGGCATTACAGTCTAAGGGTAAAAAATCGACGGAAATGAGAATAAATGTCATTGAACATTGGTTCAATAAAATCCATTTAACAATCTAAGAATGCACTGGTGTACACTAGAATTTATGTATCAGTCATAGTGAGTGTACTTTGTCTGAGCTGAACCTCAAGGCGGATGTATACTCAATGTATTAACGTCTAAACTTATCCGTAATGAGAATTCTGTCTGCAGTTCGGACATGCTGTACTTAATTTGCTTAAACTTTTTATTACTCAAATCGGTAGAATATGTGCTATCTTCAACAGATAGCAATTTTCAACAAAACTGTGAAGTTAGTTTTTAACCAGCCATTCCGACAGGTAACTCTCATAACCTGTCCAACAGAAATTCTACCAGCCCATGTAACATCTTTACCTGCCCGACGCCTAAGTTACCCGCTATGGGCAGGTGGGTAGGTGCTTATTTCCAGGCTTGGTTGACATTAATGTAAAATGTTTTGTCGGAATTTAACATGAAATATCATTGCACAATGTTCAATCAAATTGTTCAATCAAATCCATTTAACAATCTAGAAAATGGACTACAGAATGGATTAGACAAAGTACACTTACAATTGATTTAAAGGCATATCATGTGATCTTTTCCAGGTGATGGCTTTTAGAGGGAATTTAGAGTGAAAAACAAACTGTCCTAACTGTCCTGCTAGCAGGACAGTTTATTTTCATTCTTTAAACCATGATTTTGAAGTAATTATAAATACGCGGATTTAGGGTTTCCCTAGTGTTGGGCGGTATCGCGCTGATGTTGGTACGCCAGACTTCTGGTTTTACGCTACTATAGGAAAATGCATTGAAATGGGACGATCGGCCAAAATAAACTCGGAAGATTTCATGGTCGACGCACCCCTGAAGTACAGAAGTCTTTCACAATTAAAAATAAAGATAGTATACCTAAACTATCCTTGGGGTTCGGCAGAATTAAAAAGTGCACATTAAGTTGAAATATCCATTGAAAGTTCCGCGTAAAATGCCAAAAAGTTGCAAAATTCGGCAGTCTAGGCGTCATGTAATTTACCGAGCCAGTCATGCCAGTGGGGACTGGATATAACAGACTAAATCTAGAGGCAATGTAAAAGCTCATCAAAGTCCTAAAATGACGTATTTTAGGTTTATTTACGTTGTTTTTTGTGTCTAATTATTTATTTAAGGGACTGAACATAAATAATTTTGTGTGAAATATCGGGGGCTTATTATTTCTTTATTTCTTTATCTCTTTAGTGGGGGGGGGGGGGGGGGGATTCGGGGGAAATTATTTGCCAGTCGGGGGGAAACTACTGCCAGTCGGGTGCAGGGCCGTCGCTAGACGGTGTGTGCAGGCCAGGCGCGGATACAGGGGGGGGGGGCTCAATGCCCCCCCCCCCCCCCGACCACCACCAAAAAAAGGGGGAAGGAAGGAAAAACTAAGGGGGGGGGAAAGAAAGAGAGGGAGGAAGAAGAGGGGACAAACGAAAAAGAAAAGGGTAGTGGGCGGTACAAAAAGGCGGGCGGGGACGAGGGACATAACGTTTGGAGTTTATTGAACGTCGGTCGGGATACATACGCGTACGTACGTTGACGAGAAATCTGATATTTTGGAGGTAGGCTACTATAACTTCTTTCTGGCATAGGCCTATTTTATAAAAAGCCAATATTGATCGGAAATAAAGTGATTGCTTTTCAACAAAATATTAGTCAAAAGTACACACCAAATGGGTTCGAAAATTGAAGAAAAAAAATCCAATTCTAAAGGGGGGGGGCACATCACACCTCAGCCTCACCCCCTTTTCGAGCTTTTAAACAATACTAAATCAGGAAAATATGCTCAACTTCTTTCTTGCAGTGGGATAAAAACAAAATATTGATTGGAAATGAAGAGGTGGCTTTTCGATAAAATGTTGGTCAAAAGTATACACCAGATCGCACCAAATGAGTTCGAAAATTGAAAAAAATCTCCAATTCTGAGGGGGGCACATCCCCCTCAGACCCCCCCCCTGTTCGAGCTTTTAACCCATCTATTACTTAAATCAAGAATATATCAGTATAATTTATGCTCAACTTCTTTCGTGCATTGGTGTATTGATAAAAAAACAAAATATTTATTGGAAATGAAGAGGTGGCTTTTCGATAAAATATTGGTCAAAAGTATACACCAGATCGCACCAAATGAGTTCCAAAATTGATTTTTTTTCTTCTTCTACTTCTGAGGGGTGAGGGGGCACATACATCCCCCTAAGACACCCCCTGTCCAAGTATGGCTCGGAGGCAGCACCGCTTGGATGGTACATTATCAATTTCATTTATTACCCCCCCCCCCCCCCCCCCCCCCCGGCCCCTTAAACTTTTCTGGATCCGCGCCGGGGTGTGTGTGGGGGGTGGTGTGACCCAAATAGTCAAATAGTCGGCAAATCTGTACATGTAGTCGACAAAATTAATGTATGCAGCAATCGGCTAAATAAAGACAACTGTTATAAAGAACTTATGAAAACCGTTTGAC